>OU892287.1:30666234-30935844 GCA_917834065.1 Ceutorhynchus assimilis | reverse complement strand
AAATTTTCTTTGGGGGGGGCTAACTTAACTGACCCGAAAAAAGGCCCGGTTGCCGAATTTTTTTTGTTCGAATAATAATGAATATCGTCATTTAACGAGAAGTAACTATTTCATTTTTTTTCTGCTTACAATACAATTAAAAATATATTTGGGACGTTTTAAATCTATATCTAAAAGAATTCTAAAACAAGAATACCCTTTATCACCACTCAATTTAGTTTTAAATGGAACTACCTACCTGCTTCTAAAGAAAGCTTTTACAGTTTGGCAATGACGTAGTAATTGTTTTGTTTTCTCTCCTTTCTTGTGACAGATCAGCTGGGTTGCGTTCGAGAATATGGTATGTGTCGTATAAAAATTACATATCTGCCGTACGGAAAGGCGAAGTGTTTCGGTTCTGAAGAGAGGTTGACGCGTACTGATGCGCGCACCGAACTCTCTAGTCCCGACTAGAGTAAAATTTAAGCTGAGATTTTGAGGATGCACCCCCTGAAATAATTTCCACACCAACAACCAAGTTCTCGAACGCAGCCCCCTGATGCCCAAAACATAAACAGACTGGTTCATAAACATTTAATTTTTATAAGTGCGAGAGAGAGAGGGCCTGGTCTCATTCAGGAGCCAAACAAATTCTATAGCACATTATTATCGTTATTGGTCTAGAGAGAGAGAGAGAGAGAGAGAGAGTGTTCAATGGTCGAAGATTAGGCTATTCAAGTGCTCCTAAATAGTCGAAGAAAAACTTGAATCAGTGAATAATAACTGAATTACAGTTTTTTTTTTGTTTTTTTTTCTCATTATTAGGGGACTGCTAGCTTTACGTTTACTTGGAGGTGTATTTGCAACGAATCTGATGACAGTCGCTAAAATGTTTTATTGGAATTAGGTTCAATTTAAGTGATCCTAAATAGTCGAAGAAAAACTTAAATCAGTTAGTTATTAACTGAATTGCAGACTTTTCTTCATTATTAGGGGACAGGGCCGTGCATAGGGGGGTGCGGCCGGTACAAATTAACAGGGCCCGGGTTCCGTAGGGGCCCGGCCCGCCATCTCGAAAGAAAAGTTTTATGGTGATATTATTTTTATTTATTTTTTCAAACTCACTTTCGCATATACCTACAGTGTTTCAGAAAAGCTGGCCGTGGTCCAACTCTCCTATTTTGAATGGAAATATACCCCGTATATTATTGAATATTCGAATTCTATGTAAAATTCTGAGAAGATTTCATGTGATATACTCTATACCTAAGTTCATCTGTTTTGGAAATATTGACATTAGTTGAAAATTAACTTGTAAAACCTGAACATTCAATTTAAGAGCAAAACCGTAAACCGTTACATTCATAAACCATCATTTAGCACCAACTTTAAATTTAACCGGAGATTAAATTTAATTAGAATTTTGAATCATGTGGGGCCGATACTTTTAATCTTGATAACGAATTTGACACGTCATTGATAACAAGGTTTTGCATGGGACAAGGTCTGTAATGAGTATGATGTGGTAAGAGCACATTCAAACCCCTGATTATTTTTAACGGCTGTCAAATTCTAAGACTAAGAACAAAAGTACTGACACGCAATGTATCTCTCTCAATCAAGCGACAAGCGTACTCTGGTCGCTGCTGATGCGCTGTTCATACTCCCCTTACGGTTCTTACGCGATCGGAATTTTTGTGAAACAAAAAGGTTTCACTTCAAAAATACCTAAAAAAAATTACACCTAAAAAAAATTATACTTGGGCATTCGTGATACTCAAAAAAGTTTGGGCCGCCCTTTAACGGGGCCCGTTAGAATGGCTGAACTGGGGCCCGCGCGTGCTTTGCCCGGCCCTGTTAGGGGACTGCTGGTTTTGCGTTCATTTGCAGGTGTATTTGCTGGGAATTTGATAACAGTGGCTAAAATGTTGTTGTATTGGAATTAGCTGCTATTTAAGTGCTCCTAAATAGTCGAAGAAAAACTTGAATCAGTTAATTATTGACTGAATTACATATTTTTTCATTATCAGGAATTTGTTGGCTTCACGTTTCCTTGGTGGTGTGTCAGAATGGATAAAAACTTCGGGGCCTATATGATAAGTAGGTGCTTTTTAGGTGCTAATGCCTGTAATTAGAAATAAGGTGCTCTTTCAGTTTTTGAGAAAATCAAAAAAAAAACTGAGGGACTGCTAGGTTTATGAAAACTTAGCAGTCCTCTATAGTGAAAAATATTTTTGAAAATTTTTCTTTTGTATCGGAATTAGGTGCTTTCCAGGTGCTCCTAAATAGTCGAAGAAAAAAATTGAATCGATTAATTATTAACTGAGTTACAGATTTTTTTTCATTATAAGGAGACTGCTAGCTTTTATAAACCCAGCAGTCCCTTAGTTTTTTTTTTTATTTTCTCAAAAACTAAAAGAGCACCTAATTTTTAAATACAGGCCCCAATTAGCACCTTCAAAGCAGCTAATTATTATACAGGGTGTTTGGTACATCGATAGGCAGTTTTCAATGAGTGATAGTTGGGGTCATTTGGCAGCTGTTTGACCACATTTACCCCTATGCAAAGTCTCGTCGTTTATGAGATATCAGCATTTTTAGAACGTTCGGGGAAGTAAGGAACACATTGGAAGCAGGATCTTCAGTATATACCTCTGCTTGTGCTGCTTTATTACTGCTTTGTCCTGCTTCATACCGCAACCCAGCAATACCCATCGTTTTCGAAATATATCGATTTCTATTTTGGTTGCTAACTTCACCCTTGGAAACACATTGGAAGCAGGTTCGCTGAAACAGGTTTCTGCTTGTGCTGCTATGGTCCTGCTTCATCCTGCTTCAAATATGACCCCGGCAACACGTACTATTTTCGAGATACAGCGATTTTTATTTCGTTTGCTAACTTTACCCTTGGCAACACACTGGAAGCAGGACCGCTCAAACATGTTCCTGCTTGTTCTGCTATGGTCCTGCGTCATCCTGCTTGAAACCACACCCTGGCAATAGTTACTATTTCCGAGATATAGGGATTTCCCTTATGGTTGGTAACTTCACCCTTGGCTTGGCAACACATTGAAAGCAGGATCGCTCAAACATGTTCCTGCTTGTGTTGCTATGGTCCTGCCTTATTCCGTTTTAATTTTTACCCCAGCAACACCTAATATTTTTGGGATACACACTGTTAGCATTTCAAGAGTCTAGTCGTATGAATAGGGATAGCTCGAGACACTGTTGCCAAATATATCGTAATGAGCGCTGGTCTCTGTAACTTGGTATTTTTGACGAAAAGATCTAATCCAAACTAACTCAAACTAACCCGTACTTTTGTAATGATTGATTGTCTTTGTATGTTGGTATTTTAGACGAGAAGAGCTAATCCAAGCTTACCCGTCCTCATTCTAAGTGCTAGTTTTTGTATGTTAATATTTTAGACGAAAAGAGCTATTCCAAAGTACCCCGTCCTCATACTAAGTGCTAGTACCCCGTCCTCATACTAAGTGCTAGTCTTTGTATGTTCGTATTTTAAACGAAAAGAGCTAATTCAAACAAACCCATCCATTTGTAATGAATGCTAGTCTTTGCATGTTGGTATTTTGAACGAAAACATCTAGTTCAAGGATTGAATTGAAACTAACCCGTCCTCATAATAATCTTTAAGAAAAAATTTAAAAAAAAACCCTACGGAAGCGCAGAGGCCACGTATCCCAGGACGGGTTAGATTCAATTCAATGCCTGGATTAGCTCTTTTCATCTGAAATACCAAGACACAGAGGCTCGCATTCATTACAGAAGGATGGGTTAGTTTGGATTAGCTCTTTTCATCTAAAATACCCACTTACAGAGACAAGCACTCATTACGATTTATTTGGCAACGGTGTCTCGGGGTCTCCTTATTCCTACGACTAGACTCTTGAAATGCTACCAGTGTTTATCTCAAAAATATTAGGTGTTGCTGGGATCAAAATTGAAGCAGAACCATAGCAACACAAGCAGGAACATGTTTGAGCGATCCTGCTTCCAAGTGTCCCCAAGCCAAGGGTGAAGTTATGAACCATAATGAAAATCCCTGTATCTCGAAAATAGTACCTACGTGTTGCCAGGGTGTGATTTGAAGCAAGATGAGGCAGGACCATAGCAACAGAAGCAGGAACATGTTTGAGCGGTCCTGCTTCCAGTGTGTTGCCAAGAGTGAAGTTGGCAACCAAAATAAAAATCACTGTATTTCGAAAATAGTACCTACGTGTTGCCAGCGGGGTCAGATTTGAAGCAGGATGAGGCAGGACAAGCAGGAACCTGTTTCAGCAATTCCGATATATTTTTAGATGTTTTTGGGAAATATTTGAATTGTTCCTAAAAAATATTGTTTTTCTACGAGCGTGCGGGAAATGGCTCTTCCCGCACGATTTGCTGTGCGGGAAATGGCTCTTCCCGCACGATTTGCTGTGCGGGAAATGGCTCTTCCCGCACGATTTGCTGTGCGGGAAGACTTTTTTCCCGCACCAGTGCGGGAAGAGATTTCTTCCCGCACTCAGTGCGGGAAGACTTTGTAATAATCATCGTGACATGGAATTGTTTGTATTGTTGATACACCTATACCTTTACCTTTGCTACCTTTTAGTCAACCATCCAAGGACCTTTTTTCTCAGTTATACATGTAAACCCCATACTTTGTGAGTGGCTTGCTTACATCAAGTCCTACAACTTTTCCTCTACGACTTTTCTCGGAAATGGCACGTATGCGCGCAGGCGACTCGCAAACATTTTAGGGGTATCGGACTCCCCCAATTTGCCATTATTTTTGTCGGCCAAGTTGATTTCCGTGATTTAGAAATAAAAATCAAACATTATTCGTGAAATTAGATTTTCATGTATCAAGAAACATAACCACGTCAGATCGACATTTTGGGGGTATCGGACTCCCCCAATTTGCCATTATTTTTGTCGGCCAAGTTGATTTCCGTGATTTAGACATAAAAATCAAACAGTATTCGTAAAATTAGATTTACCTACATGTATCAGGAAACATAGCTACGTCAGATCGACATGTTTGCGAGTCGCCTGCGCGCATACGTGCCATTTCCGAGAAAAGTCGTAGAGGAAAAGTTGTAGGACTTGATGTAAGCAAGCCACTCACAAAGTATGGGGTTTACATGTATAACTGAAAAAAAAGGTCCTTGGATGGTTGACTATTTACCTTTTTTATAAATATAGTCGGGAATCAGCATACCGAAATTCGATCATGTACTGTGCACTCGAGGATATACTTTTTAAAAAATATGTACAATATGGAGAAGGACCTTGCGGATGCAAATCCGGAGGGCTCCATTTAATTCGTAATTGCAATTAAGAATAAAAAAATATTTTCCGACTTTTTTGAATTATCCGGAAAATACTATTTTTTGTGTTTAACTCACGATTGTGAAGCTATTTTTCAAAATTTTTCCAAAACTCTTGCACCAAATGAAAGCCTAGTCATTGTAGAGTTCAACTGTATATGTAAAAAATATTTTTTTTTATGCCGAATTTGTCAGATTACGTAAAAGGAGGTGCGGTACCAAAAGTGAAGTGAAAATTTCAGCATCGAGAAAATTTTTGAACGGTTGAAGATAGATATATGATCAATCGGCGAAAAATGTGCCTAAATGAGTGAGGAAGTTTTTGGTGAAAAGAGATTTTGACTAGCGATAACGGTTTCCGAGATATGATTTTTTTTTTGAAATGACGATTCGCGCCGGCCGCTGTCGCATTGATCTCAACGGACGCCTTGCCCGTACCCTGGCCCCAGCGCGGCCCAACTTCGACAGTACTTATTTATTCTATAAGGACAGACATTTCTATGAAACCTAATTAGGTTACTAAAACTAACTTAATTTTAATTTGAATAAAACCCGCCTCCAGAATATCAATCTCTTATACCATTTAGCCCTACTTTTAAACAGCTACAGTTTAGTTTCTAGTGCACATCTGGAGTTTGCATTTGAGCACCCTTTTTGAATCTTACAACATTATGGATACTTATTGTGGTTAACTTTATTATATTTCAGATTCCAACCAAAATTAACTGGGTTGGGAATTTTTGGATTCATTAAAATCGCACTCTTCCACACAATTATTTCATAGGCAGTTCTTTCTTAATAGTAGGCACATGCTCATTTTGCTGATGAAATGCATCCTCTGTGGGTGGCAAATTCCTTATATCTTATATCAGATTTACAGGTATGAAATAGATGTGCGCATGACATTTTAAATTCTGTAAATGATGGCCTACCATACAAAATTTTGAAAAAATATCTAGCTGCGTTTTCGAAACTCATTAAATTATTGTAGTGGAGTAATCTAGAAGTGCCTTTAATTCATCTATATCAGCGGTTCCCAACCGGTAAGTCGCGACCCCTAAGGGGGTCGCATAGGGTTTTTGGAGGGGTCGCAATGCCAATAATAATATACAGGGTGGTCCATTTAGCCTGAGACAGTCTAATATGTCGAAAACGGCGCGTTTAAAAAAAAGAGTTCAAATAAAAGTTGAAAGAGTCAAAAATCATTGCTATCATTTTCTTTCCCCCGTGACACCATAGCTTCTATTTGTTTTTTTTTTTTCAAAAACGCGTCGTTTTCGAGATAGATTATCGCAAGTTAAATGGACCACCGTGTATAGTTTTCTGCATTTGGCAACACGCCTTGGCCTTCGCCTCAAAAGCCGCGTGGCGTTGCTTGGGCGCTGGGCGCTGCAGTAGTAAAGAACCTTAGCCTCGTTAGATGTTGCCGACGTTCCCGATGAAGTACAGGATCAATTTTTAGAGCTGAGAAATGATCCCACAGCACCGGCCCTATTTCAGCAAAAATTCTTGTAGTCCAGGAGGTGGCGCCAAAAACATGCAAGAGTTTTCGCAAGGCGGATATTTTCAAAATAGGTCGTACTTTAGTGCTAGAATGCTAGTGTACAGTCAGCAGTCACAGTTCCGGGACAGCTGGCTCTGGGACGCGGGCAAAGTTGTAATTTTAAGAAGCATCTAAACTGTTTTCTCAAAGCTCAAAATTTATAGAAATTTTGCACATTATCTGTTTGAAGGTCACAGATAACGTATGTAAATCGTCAGACGTCTAGTTCGTTGCAAAAAGGGGGTCAGACGTCCTCAAAGTTCTTATTTTATGACATTTTCTTCGGTGTCCTGTCAAAATATATTTTTGCAGGTATTTGACAAATATATTTGAAGAAAATGCCATAAAATAAGAACTTTGAGGACGTCTGACCCCCTTTTTGCAACGAACTAGACGTCTGACGATTTACATACGTTATCTGTGACCTTCAAACAGATAATGTGCAAAATTTCTATAAATTTTGAGCTTTGAGAAAACAGTTTAGATGCTTCTTAAAATTACAACTTTGCCCGCGTCCCAGAGCCAGCTGTCCCGGAACTGTGACTGCTGACTGTACACTAGCATTCTAGCACTAAAGTACGACCTATTTTGAAAATATCCGCCTTGCGAAAACTCTTGCATGTTTTTGACGCCAGCTCCCCAACTATTGACTTAATTTTAATGTGCCATGCATAGTTCATATCCTTATGTCGACCTCCTTGAGCTTTCTTTTCGGATACTAATACAATTTGCCTCTACCTACCTTCGTGAAAGTGGGGTTTTCAACCCTTTTGTGAATTAGAACAAAGGCTAGAAATAGACTGGGTGTTCAAGATGATAAGATTGGCTTTAACAAAAACTCAACCAAGAATTTCGAAACTTGTTACGGGGATGCAAGCTCAGTCATCACATTAACAAAATTAAAATTCAATTTTTGTATTTAGATTTCTCGAATAAATGAAATTTTGTTTTTTATTTATTAATGGGTAGGGGGGTCGCGACCTTAAGAACAAATCTGTAAAAGGGTCGTGACTAGAAAAAGGTTGGGAACCACTGATCTATATCGTTACTCAAATCCATTTGAACAAGATTTATCCGTAGATAATTCTTTTATGATGTGGTGCACAGGTATTTTGTGTCAAATTTGTATAGCCATAATTCCTGAATGGATAACCTTTGTAATAAAGTAGAGACAGAACAAATATGTCGGTATCGGCCGACTCTATTATTATTTGATGGTACTGTAGGTTTGACAAATATTGGATTATTGGATAATAGCAAATATTCTAGTGCAAGCCTTATTGTGGTGGGAAAAGTGTAGTTCAGGCAGTATTTTAGAAGTATTTCCTGAGGTATCTATACCATATAATTTGTAAAGTCTTTTTTTTTAAAACAAAGCCCGAAATCAAAAATTTGTGTTACATTGTATTTCTAACATTATGTAATGTTGACTTTTATCTTTAATAAAAAACCAGATTTTACTTAAAGTTTGTTGTTAATAAATTGAAATTGAACAGAGTGAAGTAGTGCAGGTATTTTCTGCCATTCCAGCGGTAATTATGACGATATTCTTGAGAAGGCAGTTATATTCCGTCCATATCCATTGCGTATTTTGAAGAAACAATTATTAAAACGGAATAAATAGTGGAATTGTTCTTCCATTTCCTACAGGTCGTGAGTGAATGGCCTCCTAATTTCTTTCAACTGAGTTATTGAAGTATAGGTCGGACCGCGTAGGTGTTCGTTGAAGCGGCAGCGGCGGGCGCGCATCGGCGTTTCACAAAAAAAATCTTATCTCGAAAACCGTTACCACTAGTGCAAATCTCTTTCCACCAAAAACTTCCTCACTTATTTAGGCACATTTTTCGTCGATTGATCATATATTTATCTTCAACCGTTCAAAAATTTTCTCGATGCTGAAAATTTCACTTCAGTTTTGGTACCGCACCTTCTCTTACGTAATCTGACAACTTCAGTTGAGAAAAAAATACTTTTTTGCACATGTAGGTAAAATCTGCAATAGCTAGGCTTTCAATTGGTTCAAGAATTTTGAAAAAATATTGAAAAATGGCGTCACAATCGTGAGTTAAACACAAAAAATAGCTTTTTTACGATAATTCAAAATAGTCGGAAAATATTTTTTTTTTCTTAATTGCAATTACGAATTTATTGGAGCCCTCCGGATTTAAATCCGCAAGGTCATTCTCCACACTGTATATATTTTTTAAAACGTATATCTTCGAGTGCACAGTTCGATGTGTAGGAGACGTCTTTTCGGCAGTCTGATCCCCGACTAATACCTTTCAATACATTTTTAATTCTACCTTCTGCTCAATCGCATTTTATTTAAATTAAACTTCTCGTAACATCAGCTTTAGTATGCTCGTAGAAAAAATATAGTTCCTAACTCTTGCGGGAAGAAATTTCCGGCACACGGGCGCTTCGCACCCTCGTGCCGGAAATTTCTCTTCCCGCACTCGTTAGGAAAATAGCTATTTTTTGTTAGTAAACACATTAACCTTTCCCAATTTTTTTTCCGATATTCCTAATATGCACTCTTTTGGAAAAATACGGAAAGAAAAACCGAATGATTGATACAAAAAATATGTAGCCCAAGTTATATGTTAAAATACATGGATTCAAAATACACTCATCAAAATAGTCTAGGGAACAAGAAATATGTCTTTTAATTTTAAGACAAAACAACTTTTTTTTTTAAGATACCTAATCTAAGTATTATTTATCATACAAATCTTATCAAATTTACCATATCCGCGTTTTTTGCAAGCTTGTTTAGTTTAAATATATTATAAATGAAATCAGCAAAAAAATTCTGATAAGTATAGGTGTTATCTTGTTCCCTAGGCTATTTTGATGTGTATATCTAAAAATGGAGATACTTATCTCAAAAAACGGCTTAACTGTAAGAAAACTAAAGCTGTTTTTAAAGAAGCACCAATGAAGAAATAGGAAGTTCAAAGAGGCAGCATACATGAGAGGAAGGAAGGAACAACATCTTCAGTAAACCATCGGTCGGAATTCCAAGACTTTGCAACCTTATCCTATCTTAAGATAATAATTTCTTAGAATAGTTTCTTATCAAAATCATTATTCATTTTATTATCATCATAGCTCACTAACGCTTATAATTCTGGGAAATCCAGAAATTTTTTTTTGGTTCTATAGGAAATTCAGGGTCATTGATAACAACGTCCTTTTATCATATAATCCGTTGTTTGCCACACAATGTCAGCGGCACATAAATGACTTATGTCAATCCGCACCTTTACACACCGGTTACACAACGATGCAACGATTTCTCTAATTTGTTGGTCAATTTTTTTCTAGTTGGTGACTTTTGCACAACCATCGAAGAAACCCAAGGAGAATGCATATCCCTATTGCAATGCCAGCCCCTTTATAGCCTTTTGAAAGTTAAGCCAATTACTTCAGCTACCACGGATCGTTTGAGAAGATCTCAGTGCGGTTTTGAGGGAACTACTCCGAAAGTATGTTGCCCTATTGCTGGGTCTTTTCCTTCAACAACTACAACAGCTCAGACACCTACTCAAATATGTAAGTAATATAGAAGTTTATAAATTATTTATGTTTAACTTACTGAAGGTATTGTTATTTTATAGCTCTCCAGTCTCCTCTATTGCCTGACCAAAGAACATGTGGGTTCTCAACTCTGAATAGAATCTATGGAGGTGAAGAAGCTAGCTTAGATGAATATCCTTGGATGGCTTTGGTTGAATATAGAAGGCGTAAATATCAAATACATTATATAATAATTCTTAGCTCACTTGATATATTTTTAAGCCAATGGACAAACTGGATTTTATTGCGGAGGAGTATTGATCAATAGGAACCATATTTTAACAGCAGCTCATTGTATTAAAGGAAAAGATCTTCCTGTTTCTTGGAAAATGTAACATTATCACCAACTAAAATATTAAATTGTTTAATTTTTTTTGTATAGTATTAGCGTCAGATTGGGGGAATTCAATACGGACACAGAAATAGACTGTATAAAAAGTAAAACTGGTGGAGTGCAACAATGCGCTCCACCAGCTATAGATGTTGGAGTGGCCGAAACCATTGCCCATGAAAACTATGATCCTTACGACGTCAATCAGTATCACGACATAGCCTTATTGAGGCTGGATAGAAATGTTCAATTTACAGGTAAAGATTTTGGTTGAACTAATAGTCAATAATTAATTGTAAATTACGCTGTTTTAGATTATGTACAACCAATATGTCTCCCCACAGCACCTAGTTTATTGAACAAGTCGTATGTGGATAAAAATTTGACTGTCGCTGGTTGGGGAAAGACAGAGAATAGATCTGAGAGCAATATTAAACTTAAACTTCTTGTATGTATTAAAAACGTTCGCCAATAAAATGTACCTACTACAGTGATTCTCAAACTGGCTTCAGTTGGTTCCGCGGAACCCCAAGGTTCCGCAAACAGGCGATTGGGGTTCCGCAGGCAGTCAATAAAAAATTGAAAAAAAAAACAATTGTGGGATCACCCAACAATGAAATCGTGTCATGTAAATGAAAAATAGTTATTTATGAAACAAGTGTGTAAAGTGAACCTTTTTTCACGAATGTGAATTTTGATGCACGAGCCAAAGGCGAGTGCGACAATAACATGAGTGAAAAAAGGTGCTTTACGCACGTATTGCATGCAAATTTTTTTCTATACTATCAATCAAATATGTGTAAAAAAATAGATTCAGACAAATACTTTACGCACTAGTGCGTGAAGTATTTTCACTTTACGCACTAGTGCGTAAAATAATTTCACTTTACGCACTAGTGCGTGAAATAATTTACCAGAAAAATACGAAATTGACAGTGTCAACATCTGTCATTGACATTACTTTACGCACTAGTGTGTGAAGTGTATTACTTACACACACTAGTGCCTGAAGTGAAATTTTACGTCTTCTGAATAGTGCGTAAAGTGAGTCCTTTACGCACGGTAGTAGAAAAAATATTTTCAGTACTCTCCCTTCTTATCTGTATTCGAGGTCGCTTGAATTTCACTCTATTTCCCGGGGATTAAATTTTCACCTTATTTTCCCAGGACTTAATGAAACAGGGATTAGAAGGGTTCTTTCAATGCCTCTAAAGTACATAAAATAGTGTATGCACCTCAGGAATAAAGTTCTTTCTAATCCCTCGACAAATTATAGCCCTCCCTTCGGTCGAGCTTCAAGCTTTTTGGCTTGGGAATAAAAGTACCTGTAGATGATGTCTTATTAGAATATATATTGATTGGAAGTTTATTTTTCATTTTATAATATTTCCTTATTACGGTCCTGCATCTTTTCACTTTTTTTTAGTTTTTGTCAAATACGGAAAATAGAATTGAATTAGACATTCTAATAAATTTGATAGTATTTTTACTTCCGTAGAAAAACTGCAAATATTAGTTCTTTTGATTTATTTCGCTCTGCTAAGAGTCCTAAGAGGTTGAAAATCATCAATTTACACCTAAACCTTTTTAATAAACAATTCGTGCGGAAAAATGAACACTACATTTTGGAGTAGTATGTTTCGTGCTAAATTAAATAATAAGAAAATTTAAGTTTAAATATACAGGGTGGTTTTTCGGGGTAGACAGACAGACTCTGGAAGACTTTGACAAAGACGGACCTGGATTTTTTTCATGTTTATTAAACTAAAGATATTAGGTAGGTTACCATTAATAAGTATACCAAATCTGAGAAAAAAATACCGGGCCGTTCAGAAGTTATAGAGGAATAAAAACAATGACCAAATCGATAAATCACCCTGTATCTCTGGTATAAAGGGCGATACATCCATCAAATGTAATATAGGTTTTTTGGAACTCTCTCGGTCACCCCTATACGCATTCAAAATATCGGGTCATCAAAGATTGCTATGGTTTTTTAAAGTATGTCTTAGCAATATTTTTCTTTAATTTTGTCGATGAACTTTAATGTCAAAATGTCATGTCAGAAATCCTGACCAATAAAGAAACAATAATGCGACGTACGTTTTCGTGATCAAACCAATTTTTGACTGGTTTTTTTTTCTTTTTGAAGACCCGGTATATCCCCTACCCTGTATAATATAGGTATATAATATACTAATGTATAGTCCAACAAATACCTTTTTAAAGTCACGTGATTTTTCTCTATCCTTGTTGAATACATCTCAAACAGCGGTGATAGTAAAATTGACAAAAAAATTGCTGTCTAATTATTGTTCATAATATTCTTACCTGAAATAGAATCCGTCACTGCCATGAATTAGTTTGTCAAAGTTATTTTCGAAAGTAATACAACGAACAGGCAAGGAGTATTTTGTCTTACAGGCAAGGAGTATATCCATCATCATGGAAGTCTGCCGCAGTACAACCCATTCCAAAGAAAGGAAAAAAGACAGATCCGTTAAACTATAGACCAATTGCTCTACTTCCGGTGATATCAAAAGTAATGGAAAGAGTTGTGAACAATCACCTAACCAAGTACCTGGAAAAGTACAAAATTATCAACGATAAGCAATACGGATTTCGAAAATATAGGTCAACTGGCGATTTACTTACATACGTCACTCACTTATGGCAAAAAGCGATTGAGTTGCGGGGTGAAACAAGAACAATTGCCTTGGATATATCTAAAGCATTCGACAAAGTTTGGCATGAAAATCTGCTCAACAAGCTCAAAGCAATGGGATTATCGCCGAAACTTTGCACTTGGTTTGAAAGTTACCTAAAGGACAGATCCATTTATGTTGCACTGGATGGCCAGAACTCCAACTCTTACCAAATAAATGCTGGTGTGCCACAGGGAGCAATCCTTTCGCCAACTCTTTTCCTGATTTACATAAATGACCTCATAGATAAAACAGTAAATCCACTTTATTGCTTTGCAGACGATGGCAATGTAGTCTCCCCACTCATACCACCCACAGGTCTTTCCGCACGTGAATTCCATCATCTTAGACTAACTCAAATATCGCAGATAAATAACGACCTGGAGATAATAGAGGACTGGGGTAACAAAAACCTTGTACAGTTCAACGCGCAGAAAACCCAAGCAGCTCTGTTTTCAAAAAAGACCAGCACCGGTGAGCCAAACATCATGCTATCTGGAAGTGCTGTCACATTACAGACTCAGTTGAACATTTTGGGGGTTACTGCAGAGACCAACATGTCTTGGCACAGTCACGTGGCAGATATTGCTAAAAGGGCCTCCCAAAAGCTGGGGGTGCTATTTCGTACAAGACATCTGTACACACCAAGCCAATTGCTGACACTCTACAAAGCCCAGATTCGACCAACTATGGAGTACTGCTCACATATATGGAGTGCAGCACCCAAACATACCTTAATGCTTTTGAATACCGTGCAAAAACGAGCTATCAAGCTGATCAATGACCCCGCACTTACTCGTAACTTGGATGGTCTCGAACATCGCAGATCTGTGGGCGATTTATCTCTCTTCTACAGGTACTATCACGGAAAATGCTCTGAAGAGTTGGCACGTATGATTCCACCGAGAGTAGCACCTACCAGGCGAACCCGTCAAACAGACGGTAACCATGAATTTACTGTCAAACTAGAGGCACCAAGAACCTCATTATATCAGAATTCATATCTCTGGAGAACAGCATCGCTGTGGAATAAACTCCCTGCGACGGTTTTCCCTGCAGGTTACAACCTGAACCGTTTCAAGACCAACATACACCGACATTTCCGCGCACTTGCCGCTTCTCGAGCGTGATAGGACATTTCCTTGCGAGTGCGCATATCCGTCAAAAAAAAAAAAAAAACAAACACAGTTAATAATTTTGACTATATTAACCTTTTTCCAACTCGAAAAGAAGCAAATAGAAAACGGGTACTCAGTTTAAGTTCAGAATGTATTACAACAGACAGCAGATGCAACAAAAGTGAGTCTCGCAACAATTGCAAGTATTAAAATTGCCCTCTGATTGGTCAATACTACTTCAGAAATGCGTTTGTAAAATGCTAGTGGGAACATATATTAAAATTCAATAGTAATTAACCACCAGTAGCTTTTTGTAGGTGATATCAACGACATAATCAATGGACATACGTTTTTTGCCACCAGTATCACGTGACTTTAAAATGGTATTTGTCGGACTATACCTACCTATTTTTTTTTTCACTTACTCCTTAATTAGAAGCTTCATAGGTAGGTATTAATGTCTATATTTTGACACAATATTTAAAAAAAAGTGCGCTCGAAGTATAGTCCGACAAATACCATTTTAAAGTCACGTGATATTGGTGGCAAAAAACGTATGTTCATTGATTATGTCGTTGATATCACCTACAAAAACCTACTGGTGGTTAATTACTATTGAATTTTAAGATATGTTCCCACTAGCATTTTACAAACCCGTTTCTGAAGTAGTATTGACCAATCAGATGGGCTGAACTTGAATTGGGTACCCGTTTTCTATTTGCTTCTTTTCGAGTTGGAAAAAGGTTAATATAGTCAAAATTATTAGCTGTGTTTGTTCGTTATATCATTTTCGAAAATAACTTTGACAAACTAATTGATGACAGTGACGGATTCTATTTCAGGTAAAAATTTTATGAACAATAATTAGACCATTTTTTTTGTCAATTTTACTATCACCGCTGTTTGAGATGTATTCAACAAGGATAGAGAAAAATCACGTGACTTTAAAATGGCATTTGTTGGACTATAGAGTTGCGAAGGTAAAATTAACGACGGTAAAATTACCGGTAATTTACATAAAATTACGTAATATTACCCATATCTCGGTAAAATTGGACGTGAAGTCGATAAAAATACGTCATTAGTCCTATAGTCTGTTTCATTGAAGTTGATAGCTCAAATCGAGGTTTAGGACCATAAATCATTGTAAACCCTATGGTTTATAAGTAAAGTCCGAGAGCCAGCGCCAAAAAAGTGCAAGAGTTTCATGAAAGCTGAAAATGTAATATAGGCTTGTATTTGTGATGTATATAACTATACTCGAGTCAGCAAGTGAGGTAGCGGGACAAGCTACGCCCACGCAGCTTTGAATGTGTAAAAAATTAATCGCGATGAAAGAGTTTCATGACAGCTGAAAATTTCTCAATCCATTGTTTATTTGATAAAAAACATGACGGACATGGTCAGATAGCATTATGTTAGGACAACTAGAGTCAGCATGCTTATACAGGGTGGTCCATTTAACTTGAGACAGTCTAATATCTCGAAAACGGTGCGTTTTTGAAAAAAAAAAGTTCAAATAAAAGTTACATGGTATCATGTGGGAAACAAAATGGCGGTACTGATTTTTGACTTTGACAACGTTTTCAAGGTTATTTCAAGGTCAACTCTTTTTTTTTCCAATAGAAATATATTTTTTTATTACAGAATCTTATTCTACAGAAAAAAACAAGTAACTTACTTGAAGCATTTTTTGATCCGGTTTCAATTTAAGCTGATAAAAAAGAACGAATAATTTTTTTTTTCCTCACAAAATCGAAAAGTAGAGAAAGGTTACCAAAAATACCTCAAAAAATATAACAATTGATCAAATTGACGACCGCCAACTTCAACAAACTTGTTAATTCGCTGTAAAAAGCTCTCATGGCACCAAATTACAGTTTCTTTACTGACAGCTCTAAGCATTTCTTATGTGTTCCATCATATTATCCAGTGTTGTGGGAACCTCTTGATAAACTGTGTGTAGTGTGTATGATTTTTAGAGTGAATTGACAAGTGTGTTGAAATTGGCGATCGTCATTTTGTTCAATTGTTATAGTTTTTGAGGTAGTTTTGGTAACCTTTCTCTACTGTTCGATTTTGTGAGAAAACAAAAAAATTATTCGTTCTTTTTTATCAGCTTAAATTGAAACCGGATCGAAAAATGTTTCAAGTAAAAGTTACTTGTTTTTTTCTGTAAAATAAGATTCTGTAATAAAAAAATATATTTCCATTAAAAAAAAGAGTTGACCTTGAAATAACATTGAAAACGTTGTCAAAGTCAAAAAATCAGTACCGCCATTTTATTTCCCACATGATACCATGTAACTTTTATTTGAACTTTTTTTCCAAAAACGCACCGTTTTCGAGATATTAGACTGTCTCAAGTTAAATGGACCACCCTGTATAGGCATGCTGACTCTAGTTGTCCTAACATAATGCTATCTGACCATGTCCGTCATGTTTTTTATCAAATAAACAATGGATTGAGATATTTTCAGCTGTCATGAAACTCTTTCATCGCGATTATTTTTTTACACATTCAAAGGTGCGTGGGCGTAGCTTGTCCCGCTACCTCACTTGCTGACTCGAGTATAGTTATATACATCACAAATACAAGCTTATATTCCATTTTCAGCTTTCATGAAACTCTTGCACTTTTTTGGCGCTGGCTCTCCGACTAGTACCTACGTGTGTCGTAGCAGTCGAGACTTAAAAATTATTAGGGAAACCAAGGATGTGCGTTAAATTTAAATTTGTCTCTCTTTATTTTGAAAAATAGAAAGAGAAAGCAAAACAATGACCATGCTGGTTCCCGCGTTTGTCTCTCTATTTCTCTATCAGAAAATAGACAATATATAATATTGATACGATATCGATATTAATTATCAAAGAATATCAGAATATTTAAGAACGTACATAATATATTTTCAATTTTGATGTTACACAAGCACAAGAATGTTTAATTTATTTCTCAAAAAAATTCATCTTACCACCATCAGTAGGTATTCTACAATTAACATTAACGTTCATCTTTCATCATTGTAGAACAGTGGCGACGCGTGACCAGTAGTCTGGGGGGGGTAAATGGTACGGGGGGCTGAGGGGGCGCCCTCCAAAAACGCGCCGCAGGCGAAATTTTTCGCAAATTTCAAGGTCATTCACTTTTCCAGAACAATTATTTCATTTGTGAAAAAAATAAAACAAAACAAAAATGTTTTTTCTTCAATATATTATGTATTTTCTTTTTGGCATCGGGATTTTTCTCTTGATAATTCGATCCTGGGGGGGGGGGGTAATTACCCCCAGTACCCCCCCGACGCGACGCCCCTGTTGTAGAATCATTACGTAAAATTGCCGGTAATTATACCGAAATTTATTTTTCCTACGAGCGTGCGCAAAGTAGTACTTTTCCGCACGCATTTCCGGGCTCAAAGTTACACTTTTCCGCACTCAGTGCGGATACAGGCCTTATCCGCACTGAGTGCCGAAAAGTAAAAATAATTGTCAAGCAACAATAAGTACACCTGTCGACTTTGACACATGATGACAAATTTTTCCTCTGTTCCTGTTCCAGCTAACATCTATACCTACAAACACCAAATTTAATTAACTTCAACACATTGTCAGATTTGTTTTCTATATATATGCATCTACAAACTATCTCATCAAATTTATAGCATTTTCCATTTGTCGAAACAGGGCAAAAAAATGTATCCTTATCCTTACATGTTACATGCTTTTAGAAAAAGATGCGGATGCACTCAGTGCGGCACTGATGACAAATGGAAATCGCCATTAAACGCTTTAAGATGAAGAGCTCTGACGATGATTTTCTGTTATATTTTTTTTTTGTTATGTAATTTTTTGATAAATGCATAGGTTCCCTTCAAGTTAATTAAAAATAATTAAACAAATTATCGTTTTTTTTTTTAAATTTTTGTTATTACCTACCTGATATGAAGCTCGTAGGAAAAATTTTGTTCCTAACACGTGCGCAAAGTGTCTTTTCCGCACGCAAACACGTATCCGAACTCCGCTTCGCGTCGTTCGTATAACTGTGTTTGCGTGCGGAAAAGTAACACTTTGCGCACTTGTTAGGAAAATAACTATTTCCTACAGCCGTGCGGAAAAATCGATTTTCCGCACTGATATGCGTGGAAAATGAGTTTTCCCGCACGGTGCGGTAAAACTTTTTTTTTTGACATATCAGTGCGGAAAAAGTTTTTCCGCACGGCTGTCAATGCGGAAAAAATTTTACCGCACTGATATGTCAAAAAAAAAAAGAAAAATTTTAAATTTTTTCGCCTGTAGGAAAAATATTGTACCTAACACTTGCGGAAAATATTTTTCCGCACTCGGCTGCATCACCGAACTCCGCTACGCGTCGTTCGGTGAACGGCAGCCGCGGGCGGAAAAATTCATTTTCCGCACTTGTTAGGTAAATAGCTTTTACCGGTAATTTTGCAACTCTAGCTCTAAGGTTCCTTACCATACAAATGATTGAGAAACACTGTACTAGAAAACTACTATGACAGTAAATAATTATTATGAGGCCCTTGCCATTTTCAACCTTATTTTAAAGTTACGTTTTTTGTTGTTGGTTGCCCATTTTATATCAGATAGGCACATGAAGAAGTTTCTGAAGAACCTACTTACATGTTGATATTTTGCCTAATATTTTGGAAATTAAAATTTACGATCCAGTCGATTTTCATCTGGGTAATGTATCGGAAAAATTGAATTAAATATCGCATTTCCAGAAAACTATAAGTGGATGATAATTGTACCTAGTACAAAAAACTAACAAGAAGTTGGCAACAACGAAAACACACGCGGTTTAAAAATTCAAACACTTCTAATTTAACTGACCAAATAAACGAGTCAGGTGGTATGAACACTGTATACAGGGTCTCACAATAAGCTGTGGTGTCACGAAAGGTTTGTTACAAGCTTCTAGGGATGGTAGATCTCGTAAGAATTAAGTTTTTTTTTTGTTTGATAAACATATGTCCGGAAATGCTTCGCTTTCCAGATACAGGGTCTATCCGACTATAAAAAAAGACAATTTTTTTTATTAATTTTTATAAATGCGTTAAACGAATTTAATGAAATTTTCATAGTTTGTTGACACCTTATGGGATTGCTCAGAGTTGACCCAATAATTTCAGGGGCGTGCCACCGGATTTATCGGATGGCTTTTTGCAGGAAAAATATCGTCCAGTAGATTTATTTTCAATTAGGATATGTATTTTGAATAAAACACTTGGAGATACAACTTTTTTGTCTCTCCATTTTTTTCCATATGCTGCTTTGTTTTCGAGATAAAATTTAAAAACTATTTTAGACGAACCACGAACGTCACTGACCTCCATTAGTGAAAAATAAATTGCCTCAGAATTACATGGAATTTTACCAGCCTATTTGTTGCTTAAAAATAAAGAAAAAACCTACTCGCGTGCGCAAAGTTATTACGCACTCATTTTTGTTACGCATAGTTACCGCTTTTATACTCGATTTTTCAATGTTTTGTGGGTTACTGGATGAACTTATTTCCAGAAATAAGGGCCTGATGTTATTTTTGTTCCAAGAAAGGCATTCAGGTAGCTTTTTGAATTTGACACTTTCTGTATGAGGAGCGAGGGCAGGAAAAATCCAGCAAAAACCGTGTGAGCTCAGGTGTCCATTGGCATGGAGAGCCACCAACTCACATTCCTTTGGAGTATCAGATTATAAAAGTTGGACTGTAAAAAAATAATATAATAAAAGGAATAAAATATATTGTCATTTTAAGTTTTAATAGTTTAATTTAAAACACTATACTCCTCCAAAATTTGGCAGGAAAAACAAACTCAACGACTTGTTCAAATTTTAAGTAAACCTCCAACCAATGCTGCAAATAGAGTCCAGCTGATCACTGAAAAAAAATTTGAAAGCACAACACATAAGAGAGAAAATTACCAATTTTGAGCATCTGGGAACATATAAGAAGATTAGATACAGCACCTCTGGATGCAAATCTTCAAACACTCGTAGAAAAAGTATTATTCCTAACACTTGCGCAAAGTGTCTTTCCCGCACTCAAAGCTTATCCGAACTCCGCTTTGCGTCCTTCGCTTAACTGCTTTTTCGTGCGGGAAAGTATCACTTTGCGCACTTGTTAAGAAAATAACTATTCCCGCATTTCTGAGAATTAATAAAAAAATTGACTTTTTTTACAAAGTTTAACACCCTTTATCTGGAAAGCAAGGCATTTCAGGACACGTTTTTTTTAAAAAAAAAAGCTTAATTATTACGTGATCTACCATCCCCAGAAGTTTGTGACAAACCTTTCGTGACAATCGTGACACCCTGTATAGCACTCACTGCATTAACTTATAGGGATATTCTGGAAAAAATACTATTTTATAATAATTTTCAAATTTTTATTCTAGGTCCCAGTGAATCCGGAACAAGTATGTACCAACACTTACAGCAAAGCCAATGTTCGCCTAAGCAATACCCAGTTATGCGCTGGAGGTAAAAAAGGCAGAGATTCTTGTAGAGGTGATAGTGGAGGTCCCTTGATGACTGTAGACCAAACAGGCTCGAGCGATTTTAATTGGTATTCCGTCGGGGTAGTTTCTTTTGGACCATCTCCTTGCGGCATGGAGAACTGGCCTGGGGTTTATACAAGAGTGGCCAGTTATATGCCGTGGATAATTGATAAACTTAGGCCTTGAATTTAATACAATGTGTCAGCTTTATCAAATAAAATTTTATGAATATAATTTCTTGAATTTTCAGTATTTGGTGCTGGTGGCAGATTCCAGATATTTCTGAAATTTGAATATGTAATAAACTTACATAACCACAAGAAGTCACCAACCGGATAAAATATATTTGTCCTACCAAGCAGTAAGCTATAGTGTGGTAATGCTGGATGACACAGGATATCGATAAAATTAACTTTATTGGCATCACAAAACCCTTAAAATGTAATTTCGCTCATTTATGTGAACTCTATGCATTTCATATTATAAGTCTCAAACTCAAAGAATGATCGATGATCGATTTGGGTAGAATGAAGGGAAATTCACGAGTGGCTCCTGGGATAAAATGGAAAATTCCATTTTTCTTTAACATAAGTTAGTTGTCTGGTGCCTATGTTTTCACGCAAGCCATCTACACTTAAACTTTAATTGATAGAATTTGGCTTCGGATTTCGGAAAACCAAAGGCTTGAGTATTACAGGTGGCTAAAGGTTGAGATAATATCATAATTCTACAAGGAAAAATTGAAATTTTGAAGATGAAAATGAGCAGCGTCGCTAGTCCGAAAAGCATATTGAGTGGCGCGGCGCGAATGGATAAGTAGGTAAAGTTAAGCGGGGTGAATGTGATATAGTTTCTGAACAATTCCCACAAAAAAGGTTAAAACTTACACTTTAAATTGAACAAAAAAATTATAAAAACTAGTCAATGCTTCAAAAACACTGCTTAATTGATTCTAGGACTAACATCCAAGTAGTTCCTTTTTGAAAAATGTTATATAATTTTTGATAAAAACGATTTTGGTATATTATATTTACCCCCGGGGGCAAATGTGATGTGATAATAGTTAGTACCTCCCGATGAAAAATATATATGAAATCGAATGGGGCTAATGTATAAAATTTGTAGCGTTTTCGTTATTTTGCTTATTACAGAATCAAATTAGGTCAGTCAAGCAAAAAGTTATTAACTTTATTCAATACAAATTCAGTACAAGCAAAAATCTAAACTAAAACAAAATAAATTCTTTCGGAATATGATAAATTAGATTTTCCTCTAGTTTCTTAGGATTAATTGGGAGTCTTTAAATAAGTGTCTGCGCTGTTTGCCATCGTCATTAGTCTGTCGCATTCTTTCTTGGAAAGTTTTAGGTAAATGGTGTCCTTCATATTAGGCTGCAAAATAGGTAGGGTTACTTACAAAATTACCATTTTAAATATTTGTGGTTCATACACATGAGAGAAATATACAAAATTATGTAAATTTGGTAGTAACATAAAAGCATTAATTATTGGTTCTATTTATCGAGAACGTACCGCAAGCGTACAATGAGGTTCCACAACATAAAAATAAGTAAAAAATCTGACATTTAAAAGCAAAAATGGGCTTTCTTTAGTAACCAAAAAGCTGAATTATAGCCATCAAATGATATGGAAATATAAAAGAACCGCGTCTATTGATAGTATGGCTCTGACAATACCATAACAATATCACTTGGCTCTACAGTGTCTGTATCCTCTTCTAATGGCCATGAAAATGTTTTTTTTTTTTTTAATTTCGTGATCTTCTCAACCGTTAACACATGACTCGGGCACCATTCCAACAAAATGCTTCAGTACCTTCTTGGTATCTAACAAGTACCCAAGAATAAGGGGTTACCGAGGGGGTAACAGTTTGGTCAACTTCTTCATATTGATTTTTCTCAGTATCCTCATAATCTCTTCCCAAAACTATTCAGAATTGTCGGAATCCACATAAGAGACGGAATCAGGTTCAATATCTTCACTACCTACTTGAGGAAATCTTTTTTTCGTTATTCTTTTAGCTGGTTTTGATTATTATGTTTCTTTTGCTTTTTTAATTTTTATTTCTGTTCTTTTCTAAGTCACTCTATACTGCCTCTTCCGAAGTTAATATTTCTGCACCAGGACATACTCTTGATTTTTTTTGTTGCTCTGGTTTAGGTGCGACAATAATAAGCTCTCGAATGATGTACTAGCGGTGTAGAAGCCACTGCAGTGTCATCTGTTAGGGAATTTGCATCAACAGCTGTCCATTTGTTGCCACCGTGGTGGTGGAAAAACTTCTTCTGGTACCTATAACACTTTTATTGAGAGGCCAAATTCCACCGTTTCGGAATTTACTCTTTATAACCTCAGTTGAAAGAGTTGTCCAAATCTCACAGAGAAACTTTGAAAATATTTTCTCTGGTAGTTTCTGACCCACATGCTGTCGTTTGTCGTTGCCAAGATATCAAGTTCTCATCGAATTTCTCATCCCAATTTAGTTTGAAGGGCCGAAAGACAGAAAGGTCTAAGGTTGCAGTAGATGACTACTATGAGGGGGTAGTTTTAATATTGTTATATTATATTGTTTTAAATGGCTGCTGCAACTTCTCCAAAACTTATATGGGTTGAATGACCATCGTACATTTTTGAAGCGGGACGTTCTGGACCAAGTGCTGGCGTCAAGGACTTCAGGAAATAATTTGTAAAGATATCACTTTCCATCCAGCCTTATTTCCTGGCAACGTAACTGGTGCCAGATAAATTTGCGTTGGGAGGAGCATACCACTGATCCCACATATGTTTACCCTTGAATATTTCTAGGGGTGGGGCTTTACCACTATCTGTGGTCCAGTCTATACTAAGACTGCTTTTATCCAAGTTCCTTATACCTATACTCTGAGGCTTGTCACGAAGCTGAAGCTCTTTTCCAATAATTCAAAATATTGATATATCACGAATGGGTGTAACGCTTTCTTTCTAGCATATTCCATGTTTTGGGGAATCTTTAAGGCTCAGATTATGGCTGTAGAATCTCTCTTTGTACAGGGAAAACCTTTTTGTAGATCGCTGATTCTTGAATAATACTGATGTCTTGTTTATGTTAAAAATGATTTTATCTATATATATAAAACACAGTTGTGTTGGTGTTGAGCACTTATAACTCGAGAACGGCTGGACTGATTTTTATGATTTTTGCTTTATTGGATTTGTCTTTGTCCATCCTACGATAATAAATCGAAAAAATCCAAAAAAAAAAACAAAAAAAAAATTTATCTATTCTACTTATTTATGAAAAAAACTCACTAAGCCCGCATACGGCGCCATCTCTTATAACCGATACCAAGTTTACCGTCACATTTTCATTGCAAACCATGTGGATTTTATTGTCACACACTTTGCACAAAAACAATTTGAGGAAAGCACTTTATTTTTAATTGTTCTTCACAGTAAAAATGTCCAAAAATAAATAGAATGACAATGTTTTAATTGTGTATTTTATTTTGTTGTTGGTTAGTTCATTCCGAAAGAGCGCGAACTGGTCTACCTGTCATTTCTTGACGCTTGACCATTGACGTTCTGTGGCTAAGTTCCGTTTCTCCTCTTAGGCATCCCTTGACAGCCGTGTTCCGTGGCGACTGTTCGGAGTGCTCCGTCCGGCTGGTGTCGAGTGGCAGAGAGCCAGGTTATGAGTCCGCCACAACCATTTTCTATACGGCGCCATATATGATAGGTACCTAGAACGAAGCTCGCCGTTGTGCGGTAATTTCATTGCAGATACAGTAGAACATAATACTGCTAAGGAACTGGAGCTATTCCAAACAGAACTATTCCACTATTCCGATCAGATAAAGTGGTGCAGAAAGAGTGGATCAGATAGAATAGTGCAGATACAGTAGAACAGATGGAGTATTGCAGTGCAGATAAAATGAAACAGGGCTGCGCTGGAGATTTTTGTTTTCTTTACATTTTTTGAACATTCTTGTGCCTGAGTTTATTTATTTGGTGGTAGACTTTATAAGAATAATGCCCACAAGATGCCTAAAAAGGGATGATGTAAAATTTTAATTTTAGGTGACTTCTGATCCAGAGAGTAAAAATTAATTTTCTTCAACCAAAGCCAAATTCACCATCGAAAAAAACTGAATTTAATTCAGTTAATAAAATCTGTTTTTTTTTTTTAAAGATAATTCCCCAATTAAAAAATTTGGTAACTATGTTGGCAACACAAGCCTTTTCTACATAAAAATTTTGAAAGCATTGACAATTTTACATTGTATTGCCAACATAATATAATTTTGACTCTTATCTTTGAAAAAAAAACGCACTTTAGATACGTTAACACAACATTTAATAGGTATTTAATAATTCAGAGGAGGAACGAAGTTCGCCGGGTCAGCTAGTTGCCAATATATTCAATAATATATGGAGCTAAGGTGTGGAAAGATAACAACAGATGAAGCAACCTAACTAATTGGCTTGTATTTCCAATTAATAAAGATTGATGATGTAATAATATAAGAAATGATGATAATTATTGATTGAGTATACCATCAGCTCTTGGACTTAGAGCTAAATTCCTGTTCTTGTTTACGCGTCTTCTTGTTAAAGCACTCTGCTCCAATGGCTGATGATGGATGAACGATTTGACATTGATTTGGAAACTTGGAACTTTTTCCAATCCCAATTTCTTGCTCGTTCCTTTTTTGTTTCTCTTCTACAGCTAATAAACCTTAGGAACGATACTCGAAGGACCTGCTTGCATGAAAAGCTTGAATATATCGGCTGGATTGTTTATGTATCCGGCTCCTGAGACCATGTAGAATCTCCCTTTGTACAGGGAAAACCTTTTTGTAGATCGCTGATTCTTGAATAATACTGATGTCTTGTTTATGTTAAAAATGATTTTTTCTCCAAACGTCAAAAAAACATCACTTTGTCAACACCTGTCAAGATGGTAGAAATTCAATTTCTATGTTGCTAGGCAAATCCAGGAGGTTAACACCTGTCGAGGTGGTAGAATAGTATATTACAATCCGAGACGGAAAATACTTCATTGCTGGTCGAGAGGTTATTATACTCAACCTCGAGACAGAAATGAAGTTTTCCGTCGAGGTTTGTATACTTTTTTATTTTCAACCCTTAATTTTCTGATGCAAAAACTAAAGATTCTGTTATACGAAATTTTCATATAGTGTAAAACTGGCCTTAGAAAAAAATATTTCACTTTTTTTGTCAATGTCATCAATTTTGACGATCTCAAAGGCCCTGTAAAGGCCAAAACAAAAGACGAAACCACAGGAAACCGCAAAATCAACAACCATAGATAAGATCAACAACGCCTTAACGACGGTAGTTTTCGCTCAGTATTTTTGCGGAAATAATAGATTTTCACTAGATTTCTCCCCGTTCTCCCCAAAGAAATGATTTCGGAAAGTGAAGATGAAGCGATGGATTGTACCCCACCTGAATTAAAAGAAGCAGCAGACAGGATTGGAGAGAGTTTGCTTCCAGCAAAAAGCAAATTTCGGTACGAAAAGGCTTTTCAAATATTCGAAGCATGGTGTAGCCAGAAAGGAACGAGAAATACTGCCTCGGAGACCGTTTTGTTGGCGTATTTTGGCGAATTATCTAAGGAAAAGAAGCCTTCGACTTTATGGTCGACTTACAGTATGTTGAAAACCATGATTAAATTGAAAGAGAAAGTTGATATCTCCAATTACGCAAAACTTATAGCTTTTTTGAAGCGGCAAAATCTGGGCTTTCAGCCGAAAAAGTCGAGCGTTTTTTCCAGAGAAAACATTAACGAGTTCCTCACGAAGGCAGCTGAAGAATTCATTAGCATCAAGGTAGGTTTTCAAAAAATATACAAAGAAGATAAAAATGTGAAAATCAAAATGATTTTCTGTATGCTATAGCTAGGTTACCCATTTTATTTTTATCTGGTTTCAGGTAGCGCTAATTGTTGGTGTGTCGGGTGCATGTAGGAGCGATGAACTAGTCAAGATGAAAATGGAGCACGTCAACGTTTTGGAAGGAAAGATCGCTATAGAAATTCCACACACAAAAACTTACACAAGTCGATCGTTTATCATAAGCGATCCAGATTGGGTTGCTATTTTCCACAAATACCTCACTTTGCGGAAAAATTTGAAAAATGACAGGTTATTTGTTCAATGGCGAAATGGGAAATTACATAACCAAGCAATTGGCTATCATTCAATCTCAAAATTTCCACATAAAATAGCTGCTTTTTTGAAGCTTCCAAAAATTGAAACTTTTACAGGGCATGCTTTTCGTCGTACTTCCGCAACCTTATTGGTTGACAACGGGGCCGATCTATTGCAACTCAAAAGACTGGGAGGGTGGAAATCGAGCACGGTTGCTGAAGGCTACATAGAGGCATCTTTGGAGAACAAAAGTAAGACTGCTCTGATGCTATCCTCTACTTCCAAAGGTATTCAGTTGTCCAGTGCATCCACAAGTACATCACATGCGGAAACTCATCCGCAAGCGCAAGAGATAATAGTTCCAAACGAAACACAATTCCAACAGGATGGTCTCAAGATTTCCATTATAAACAACAATGCTAATTTAACAATTAATGTAAATAAGTGAATAGATTTAATTAGTTCCATGTAATACATGTGGTTTTATTATTATATGTGAGAGCTGTATGAAAATTATCAATTTGGAACGAGCAGGGAAATGGGGACGGAAAAGCATTTGCCGTCCCGGACGGAAAATGCTTTTCCGTCCTAGGCAGGCATATGCATTACCGTCCCGATAAATGTCAAAGTCCAGAAATGTGACACTTTCAAGATTTTGAAAAACCTGCAATGTCAACATTACATATGTGGTTGAAAATAAATTTAATTTCTATGCTGCTTGGCAACCCCAGCGGCAGCAAAAGTACTTTTACTGCCGCTGGAGCGGCAATAAAAGTACTTTTAGTGCCGCTTGTACTTTTACTGCCGCTCAACCATCCAGTTACCCCCGAGCTTACCACATTCGTTTGGAGAAAAAATAGCGTGTTGCATACGGAGTAGAAGCACTTTTTTGTGCTTCAGCAGTATTGCAAGCCTCACTACGTTCGGCTCGCAAACCTACTACTTCAGCACAAAAAAGTAAAGCTTCTACTCCTAATACAACAATATACTATTATTGCCAATATATTCAATAATATATGGAGCTAAGGTGTGGAAAGATAACAATGATCGTGATGAATTTAAAAACTGAATAAATTATTAATTATTATAACAAAAGAAAAAATAAATAATGACTGGAGACAATAGGAAATAGAATACATTAATTAAAACCTATATCAGCGAAAAAAACAATTTTTTTTTGTCGCAAACGGCCACAATAAGGAATTAAAAATGCGGAAAAATTCAAATTATTTCCCTTGGGAAAAAACGCTCTGGTACTGGTCGTGACGTCATCTAGTATGATGTGTCAGTGTCTGTCAGCAACCGTCCATCATACTGTGAGCTCGTCTTGAAACACTGAGCGCTCGGAGCATTTTCCGTCTTTTTTTCTTATGATGAGAAGAACAGGGATAAAAGAACAAAACAGCAACTCCGAGCCTTTACTCGAACTCTACATAATAAATACCCGTTAGCTGTGTTATTTACGTTTTTTTCTGATTTTCTAAAATATCATCATTATTAGAATTGGTTTACTTAGGTTAATTTCAATGATTAGCTCAGCATTATATAAATAAAACGATATACCTATTAATTATGACCGAAGAAGGAAATTCCAAAGGCCAATCCGCCAATCTGTAATTTGTGATATGTTTATAGCAGCAAAAGTAAGTATGTGCGAATCTTTTTTTCCATTATAACTTAAAAATTTACAACTCGCCGCAACCCAAAACAACAACAAAACAAATAACGGTGGAAAATGTGGAAATCAACCAAATTAAATACAATGAAGTATGACGTTTGACGACAAGGTGAAGCCGGCGCCACACGATGTGTCGAATCATGCCTTCCAACGTTGGACACATAGCGATTTGTGGCATCGTGTAGCCGTGCGCTCATCGGATACATTTGCCGAATGCTAGAGCAAAAAACACTGTACCCAACGTTGGATCTAACGTTGGGGCCAATGGTTGGACACATCGTGTGGCGCCGGCTTAACGCAAAATCATACTACGTGACGTCATCCAGATTCGCGCGCATTTAAGGTCGTTTGAAATGCTTTTAATTCGCGCGAAACTTTAAACATTTTTCACGAAGTTATTATTGAGTTTTAGGGAATAATATTTGGGGAATACTCTTTCAAGGCATAAATAAATGATTTAAAAAAATTAAAAAAAAAATTGTAAAGTTCCCTATTAGCAAAGCCGCCCGTCCCTTTATGCTTGGTATTTTAAAAAAAATGACTAACTAATAGGTAGACTGATTTGACAGAGCACCTGAGGTCTGTTCGGTTGCCGTTTGTCTCTATCATCCATAAGTATGATAAGTAATACATTAAAATAAACTAAAACTAAAGTCTGTTTTTTTTTTAAAGATAATTCCCCAAGTCAAAAATTTAGTAACTTTGTTGGCAACACAAGCCTTTTCTACATAAAAAATTTGAAAGCATTGACAATTTTACATTGTATTGCCAACATAATGTCAGTTTGACTTTTATCTTTAAATAAAAAACAGATTTTAAAAACGTAAGTATGTGATTTTAAAATAAAATCACATGAGTCTCAACATATTCCCCCTTTTTGAAAGGCTGCTTTCGAACATTCAAAAATCATAAAAGCAACATACAAATAAAATATGCTGCAAAAAATAAATAAAAATGAATCGATACAAATGCAAAGTCAAATCTAATAAATTATAATTTCACTATCGATTCTTTGTTAGTCTTGCAGTGGTAGCAAACAAATTTTAGAGATTGGACGGTTTATATCACCACTACTAGTTTTTAACTTCACAACGCGCACTATTGAGTCTGTCCCTGGAAACACTTCGATTAAGGCAGACGCTCACTGGAGCGTAGCGTATGGAAGCGCGGCGTAGAGGACTTTTTATAATACATTGTTTTAAATGGGAGTCTGCCGATCGGTGCGCTTCTGACAAGTGAGCGTACTCCCGTTTAAAACAATGTACTTATTTAAAAAGTCCTCTCCGCCGCGCTGCCGTGCGCTGCGCTCCAGTGAGCGACAACCTTTACACGTCCTAATTGCCAGGTAAAGTGGTTATGTATTGTGTGGACCACCTTTGCCAAAAGTGCTGCACCTGTTGTTGAATTCTTTCATAATGCGTTATCCTATTCTCAGGTACTTCCCTCAGATCAGACTGGGGAAAGGCAGTTAAAGGCTCGCAAATTAAAAAATGAGCAGGTGTTAAGGCACTTAAATCATTTGGATCACTTGTTAATGGTGTCAAGGGCCTTGAATTTAAAACTGCTTCTATTTGGACAAAAATGGTTAATAAAGATTCATAAGTAAGATGAGCATTTCCAACTATTCTTTTGAGGTGGAATTTGACTGATTTCACGCACGCCTCCCACAAGCCACCAAAGTTTGGACCGTAAGGTGGTGAAAAATGCCAATTTATGTTGTTTAATGTTAAAAACTCTGTAAATTTTGCATCTTTGCGAATTTTCCCAATGGTATTTTTCAACTCCCTTACAGCTCCAACAAAATTTGTGCTGTTATCAGAATATATTTCGAAAGGAATACCTCTTCGCGAAGAAAATCTTTTGAGACAATTTAAAAATGCCTCTGTAGACAAATTACCTGCTAATTCTAGATGTATGGCCTTAGTTGCATAACAGACGAAAACGCATAAATAGCACTTAACTAAAATACGATTCTTGGCCTTACCATGCTTCACAAAGAAAGGTCCAGCATAATCTATGCCAGTTACAAAAAATGGACGTTGGGGAGTCAGCCTATGTCGGGGTAAATTTCCCATTTTATTTGATAGAGTTTTTGGATTAGATTTGAAACATGTGACACAATTACGCAATATCTTTTGGGTTACATGTCTACCATTAATTGGCCAGAAGTTTAAACGCACACTAGCTAGTGTGGCTTGAGCTCCTGCATGCAAATTTCTTTTGTGCTCATATAAAATTATTAATTTTGTCAGGTGTGAATCACTGGGTAAAAGTATAGGATGTTTTTTATCGAAGGAAAAATTTGATAATTTGAGACGACCTCCCACTCTAATCAGATCATTTGAATCTAATATAGGATTTAAAGTAATAATTTTGCTCTTGGAATGCAGAGGTTTGGAAGCCTTCAAATTTTTCAATTCTTCTGCAAAGCATAAAGATTGGACTATTTTACAAATAACAAGTGTAGATTTAGTTAGTTCAAGACTTAATAAATCCCTAAAACACGTTGATTTAGGTTACATTTACAGTTATACGAAAATCGTAGACAGTAAGCTACAACACGCTGTAATCTGATAAAAGAGGAAAATTTGCTTATGAGTTCAATGTTGATATTTTGAGTGATAAGTGTCAATTTTGTTTGGCGTAATTCGGGTAAGGAACAAGTTTTGTCGAATGAGCTTGTAGGCCAAAATTCTTGTTCATGTATCAAAAAAGTAGGACCTGACCACCATATAGTACATTGTTCCAATTTTTCTGGACTTAGCCCTCTGGAAATGATATCTGCTGGGTTATTTTCCGAGGAAACGTGGCGCCATTGATTGACAGTGGTGGAATTTTGAATTTCTGCGATTCTGTTGCCAACAAAAACACTTAATTTATTAGGTTCTAAAGCAATCCATGACAGTACTATGCTTGAATCAGACCATAAAAATATATGTTGAAAATCAATTTTTAAGGAATTTACTATTCTTTGGCTCAGGCGAGTCAATAAAACAGCTGCTGAAAGTTCTAAACGAGGTAAAGAAATGGTTTTGAGTGGTGCGACTCTAGATTTTGCACAAATTAAAGAAACCTGAGTCGTGCCTGAATCATCAATTGATCGTAAATAACAGCATGCGCCATATGCCCTTGTTGAAGCATCACTGAAACCATGAAGTTCTATCTTGATTGGGTTACTACACAAAATATGTCTTGGAATTTTGATGTTGTGAATTTCTGGCAATTGCTCCTGAAAGGAAGTCCAAATATTCAAGATGTCAGTGGGAACGTCTTCATCCCAATTTAAACTTTCCTGCCAGAGGACTTGAAGCAAAATTTTTGCCTTGATGACACAAGGACCAATCAAGCCCAAAGGGTCAAATATTTTAGCAACAGTGGCTATTGTCCTTTTCGTGATTTTGTTTTTGTGGGTTAAATTGACTGTATATTGAAAAAAGTCTTCTTGGGAGTTCCAAGTTAATCCAAGAGTTTTTGTGGGTTTCTCGTCAGTCATAATTTTTTGATTCGTAGATGATTTTTTGTCAAGTATGTTGTCTAGAAGCATGTCATTATTAGTTACCCATTTTCGCAGTCTAAATCCTGCAGTTTTGAGAATTTTGTCGACATCAGATAATAAAATTTTGCTTTTTTCTATGGAATCGCAACCTGAAAGCAATTCATCCACGTAGAATGAGGATATTATAACGTCATGAGCTCTTGGAAAAATATTTTTGTTGTCAATTGCAATATGCTGCAGACCTGATAGCCAAAAAGGAAGCACTAGAAGTGCCATAGGTAACAGTATTAAGCTGATAATGATCTATACCTTGTGATGAATTAAATCTCCATAAGATTTTTTGAAGAGGTCGGTCATCTTCGTGTACCATTACACATCTGTACATTTTTTCTATATCTGCTGTTACTGCGTATTTATGACACCGGAATCGCATTACAATGTCCATGAGATCGCTTTGTGTTTTTGGTCCGACCTTTAAAGTGTCATTGAGAGAAAGCCCAGTTGTTGATTTCATGGAGCCGTCAAAGACGACTCGAAGTTTTGTTGTTGTACTAGATTCCTTGATTACTCCGTGGTGAGGTAGAAAAAAATTCTTGTTGTCGGGTGTTAAGATTCTATCAGAATGAATGATTTTGGACATGTGCCCCAAGGAAATGTATTCATTGATAAAGGCGTCATATTGAGCTTTCAACGATGTGTTCGAATTGAGGCGTTTTTTTAGATAGTAAAACCTCTTTATAGCCTTGTCGAATGAATCACCCAACTCACTTATATTGTTTTTCAATGGAAGTTTTACAACAAAATTGCCCGATGGATTTCGAGTGGTGTGTTTAAGAAAATGTTCTTCACACTCTTTTTCTTCTGATGATCTTAGACAAGTTGGGGCCGCTTCCTCAAGGAGCCAAAATTTCTCAATTTGTTTATGAATTGATACATTACTGTCAATAGAAAGATTGCAAATGGATGAGTTATGATTGGAAACTGATAAAGGACCCGAAACTATCCACCCAAGTAGAGTTTCTTGGAAAATAAAGCCATTATTGGAAAGTTTTAATTGATTGGGACAAATCAGAGTCAAAAAATAGGAAGCTCCAATTAGCATGTCGATAGGAGATGTTTTGTTAAAGGCATCGTCTGCCATTACGATATCTTTGGGAATGTTCAAATTTTGTATGTTAAAAGAAAATTCTGGTAGATTTTTGGTGATTTTATCTGTGACAAGACAAGATACATTTGTCAGGGAAAAGTTATTCGAATTGGAAAATATATCTACTTGAACTCTTTTGAATATTTTTGTTAAACTGCTGCCAAATCCCTCAACTGTATGCTTTACCTCAAATTCCTCAAGATTGAGTTTTCTGAGTAAGTTTTCAGACATGAAATTTGATTGGGAGCAGTTATCGAGCAAAACACGACAGGTATGTGGCTTGTTTGTGTTGTCATATATGTATAGTAACCTTTGCTGTGGGTAAAATGACGTATGGTTCTTGGGTGATGGTGAAAGTGTTTGTAGGTGCATTTGTCACAGAAAAAGCTTGTGAATTTCCTTGATGTTGAGTGCTAGAAGTAGCAAGTGCTTGTGCTTCTTGAACTGATGGCAAAAGCTCCAAATTTGAATTGTGTTGATTTGTGCGAGAAATATCCTCATTAGTGTTGTTTTTATTAATGTGCAATAAAGAATTATGACGATTAGAGCATTTTCTGCAGGTGAATTTGCTCTTGCAATCTTTTACTGTATGTCCCTGACGTAAACAATTTGTGCAAGCATTGATTTTGCGGATTCTGTTAAGCCGATCACCTAGACTAAGTTCCAGAAATGATGGACAAGAATAAATAGAATGATCCTTCTTACACAAGGGACAAGAATTTGATGTGATTGCAAAATTTGAACTTGTATTGTGTTTATGATAAGTGTTTCGAGGGTTGTTGTTGCTGGGGGGTTTATTTACTGGTTGGTGAGAATGAATCAATGAATGGATATTTTCAAGCATTTGGCAATGTCTATTGAGAAATGATGTTAAATCGTTTAAACTGGGTGTGTCTGTCTGTAATTGTAAAGAAAAGTCTTCCCATTGTCTTCTAGTAACGGGGTCAAGTTTGGATGTAATATGAAAAATGATTATGATGTCCCAATATTTCACTGGCAAACCCAATGATTCTAGAGCTTGTAAATGTTGATTAAAATGATCTATCAAAGTTCTTAAGCTAACGGACGATTCCTTGTGAATAGATGGAATGTCAAAAATCGCTTTCATGTGACTTTGGATTATAATTTTATTATTTTGATACCTATCGCATAAAAGAGTCCATGCTCTGTCATAATTAAGTTCAGACACTTCTAATAATTGCAAAATGTTTGCTGCCTCGCCCTTTAAACAAGATTTCAGGTACCAAAATTTTTCAATTTTGCTCAAGGTACTGTTACTATGAATCAAAGGTTTATACGTATCTGAAAATTGCAACCATTGGTCATACACCCCTGAAAATTCAGGTAATTTTATTTTTGGTAAATTCATGTTAATATTGCTACTTACGATCCTTGGTGAATGTGTGGGAGGTGTACTTGGTTGGCTTTGTGAGAAGTATTTGTCAATTAATGCCTTAGCCATTCCTGTGTTGTCAAAAAACATGTCTTCAAATTCTATTCTATATTTTGCATTGCTCTTCATTCTGTTTTTTAGTATTTGGCATGTTTGATTTATTATGTATTTACTTTGATTATGGAAGTACAGTATTAGAACGAGAAAACAACCAGAAAAACTGAATCTTTAAATTTGCCAGGGAGGATTTGTAGTGTCCACTATGCACTAAATTATATTGTTCACCTTTACCAGTTAATTGTTGTATGTCATTATGTCAGAATATGTGAACTAATCTTATTTATTTGATTGAAATGGAAGACAGAATAATCAGAAGACATATAAACCATATTGCTTCAACTAAAGTTGAGTGTCCAGTATCACAGCCTAACGTTTGTTATTTTCATTTTGTAATTGACAAATTTCAGGTAAATCGACTTTAATTTTCTGCATCCATTCTCTCCCGAAAATAGGTTCAACTTTCCCTGGTAAAATATATAAATTTAGTAATTCAATTTGATTATTTAATTCAACCTGGAAAGTTGAATAGCCGATAGGTCGAATTATTTCTCCAGTGTAAGTTCTTAAAGGTAAATTTGTTTTTTGCAATGTTTTTTTTGAAAATTTTGCGTTAAACAAATCTTGTGAAATCGATGAAACTGCAGCGCCTGTATCATATTCAAATTTAATGGATTCTCCATCTAATTGAAGATTTAAAAGAATTTTGCCTGGTTTTTTATAAGCCTCAGGTAAGCAATTATTATCTAGTACGTTCATAAAAAATAATTCTTCATGCTGAAAGTTGTTTTCCATTTCCTCTGGTTCTTCTTCCACTTGATGAACATTTTCTCTCCTAGGAGTTCCCCTGCATGCCTTAAACACGTGACCATATTTTAGACATCCTGTACACTTTGAATTTTTGTGCTTGCATGTATTTGCCAAATGTTGTGGATCACCGCATCTGTAGCACTTTCGTTGAAAATTTAACAAATTCGAAGGAGATATGTTTTTTTGTTGTTGTTCAGGTTTAAATGAAAATTTTTTAATTTGATTTTGAAAAGAAGTACTCGCACATGTTTGTAAAGAATGTATTTCTCTGGAATCTTTTTGTGCTAATTCCATAGTTAGTGCTGTATCAACGCAGTTTTTAAATTTATTATCTGGTTCTTTAAGTTGAATTAGTCTTTCAATTAAATTAGAATTTCGCAGACCACTAATGAACTGAAGACGTAAATGGGCATCAGACGTCGAAGCTTTGCAAGCATCACAGACAAACTTACAATTTGTCGTCATCTTTTTTAATTCAGTTACGTAATTTGCAATAGTTTCCCCTTCTTGTTGGACACGTTTTGTAAAACGGTTTTGCTCTGCGATTATACTTGAAGAAGGATCAAGATGGTTTTGTAAAAGAGAAACCAAAGTCGTATAATCTTTAGATTTAGGATCATCGGGACATGTTAAAGAGTGAATAAGTTGTAGCGTTTTGGTACCCATCGTGTGAAGTAACCATTCTTTCTTTTTAGTATCAATATAGTCTGCGGAACCAGTGAAGTTCTTCATGGAAAAAAAATTGTCTAACCTTTTTATGAACATCTCCCAACTTTCATTTTCTTCTGAGAATGGATCTATTGAAATGGATTCTTGAGTAATTGGAGTAGTATTTTGATTAACTTGTAGAGTCTTTGTAAGTGCAGCCATCAAAGTATTAAATTGTTCAGCATTCATTGTAAAAGGGTTTCTTCGTCCTCGTCGCCAATTTATTATGTATTTACTTTGATTATGGAAGTACAGTATTTGAATAGCAGATATGATAAGTTTACTGACTATTTAATATGAACTTTATTTTCACATATTCTGACATAATGACATACAACAATTAACTGGTAAAGGTGAACAATATAATTTAGTGCATAGTGGACACTACATGATTAACTGTCGTAACCACAGAACACATATCCTCACGGATAGAAAAAAAAGCTTAATGGAGGGCGGGGCTAAAAAAAAGCTTCGAATCGCATCCGCTTGGGGACGCTGGAGTGAAACAGAACTACAGGTGCGGAATGAAAGCCACCAGAAAATATGTCACAGTTTACTTTGGCAGTTTACCAGCCTGCGTATTCTGTATCGTCATAGAGAGGAAATTTCTTTCTATCAACTCTTTCTACCACTTTATCTTATTCTGTAAGCTGCTTCGGCGCCTGTCGTATTTCACGAATGGTTCGTTCGGTAGAGAGGAATAGAAAGACCATTTAGGTCTTGCTTTGATATTTCTATTATCCCTGTCTCTTTTTAACACACTATCAAATTGGGTGATTAAATTATTTCAATAAGTGACATAAGTGTAAAGTGAATAAATTGCAAACAAAAAGTTAACAATACATTTAAGGACGTTGAGTGACCGTATTAAAAATCAACGAAATATCATGGGTAAGTTATATCTAAAATCAATTCCAAGGCTTTGGCACAATTACTCAAATTTTCATGTACCCAATGCAGATGATAAACGTGATTTCAAAACTCATCCTCAACAATGGAACACCATCGTCAATTTTGGAGAGGAACATCCAACAATTTTCAGGCCCCAATTTAAACATATGGATGGTGATGCTAGGCAGAATGCAAAATTGTGGGAGGAATTGGTGGAAAAATTGAATTCCACGGGATTTGGGCTGAGAAGCGTTGGCAAATGGAAAATGGTATCTTTTTATGTGACTCATATACCTTTTAATGTGTAATGTCACTCTATAAGTTAATAATTTCAAATATTGTTGTAGGCAATCGGCCGATGGAAGTCAAAAACAAAATCGAAAGCTGCCCAATTAAGGATCGAGGCACAGAAAACTGGTGGTGGCCCATCAAACGCCGTTCCTTTAACAGAAACAGAGGAACGGTTAATGAATTTAATGGGTTGGAAATCAGTAACTGGGGATGGAAATGCAGAATTAGGAATGGTAATTACAACTATAACACTAAAAAAAGGGTTGATATCGATTAGTGCAAATAAGATTATATTCGAATTGGATAATTGTGTGTAGAATTGCAATAAAGATAAGTATTTACAAAATTATCAAAATGTTATTTACAGCGACCCATTGCGGCCCACCTGCCTTTGCCACAACCACAACACTTGACAGACGAAGAGAATGGCTTACCACCCCCAAAGGCACATCCTTCCAACAGCACCGGAACAGAAGGAGCTACCTGTTTGCCCAAATCTCCTCATTCTCCTCCACCATTGAAACCATTTAATCGCCTAACACCACCAAAAACACACCCTTCCAGCATAGAAACAGACAGAGCTGCCCATTTGCCCAAGTCTTCTCCACCATTAACATCATCCAGTGGACCAGCCAGGAAACGCAGTCGGAAGTCTGCTGAAAAGCCTGGGAAAGTGGTTTCCTTGGCAAAAATGCATGAAGAGGCAATGGCAGAAAGAAGGAAACTAAGAGAAATGATCAAGAGACAGGCCGAAGCCCAAGAGGCAATAGCGCAAGCTTTGAAAGACCTTTCTGCTTGCTACAGAACTCAAAATAATATCAAGTCATAAATATACTAGTTAAAACGAAATAAGGGCCACTTTTAAAAACCCATTTATTTTTAATGAATTTTTAATAACCCTCGTAAAGTGTTTATTTCCATTTACAATATAAATTTTTTGTGCATACTTAATTTGTTTATCTATACTTATTGCAAATGGAAAGTCACTTTACCAGGATAATTCAACATTAAATAAAAGCCAAGCTCTTAAAAGTGGTCCTTATTTCGTTTTGACTAGTTTATTTATTAGTTGGTGTCTTGTGGATTTTTTTTTCTTAGGGAATAGTTTAGAAGTAAGAGCTACTCGAGCTACATGTGAGGCTGATTAGAAAGTTTTCTTCAGAGATTTGTTGTTTAAGTTTTTTTTCCAATAGGTATTTTCTATATTTTCGTTTCTTTTTTTGCATATATCAGTTAAATGTTGTTTAATAATAATTTTGTTCTGTTTTTTCATTTATTTTATTGATGTGTTCGATTAAATATTTTGGAAATACAATTGTATTATATTAGCTCTTCTCGCATGCCCTTGTACAAGCACATTTCTTGCAATACCAACTCCTACATCCGCAACATCTTCGTCGTCATCACGTTGCTCCTCTTCATCATCTTCGATGGCTAGATTAGCCCTAACACACATATTGTGTAAAACACTAACTGCATTGATAATTTGGCCAGCTTTGAAGGGGTCATAATGTAAGACCCTGTCTTTCAATAGACAGCGAAATCGGTTTTTAAAAACTCCTGAAACAAAAAAATTCATCATTTAGTGCAAAAATATATAATACTTAACATTTTTTATAAAATACCTATACATCTTTCCACACAATTTCTGGCACTTGTCAAAGCTGCGGTATATCTACCTTCAGGAGCATCTCTGGGTACACCTTGAATAGGCGTCATAAGCCATGGCTCTTGTGGATATCCACTATCTCCAAGAAGCCACGAATTATGATAACCCTGATTATACATTTGTTCCAAATGTGTCCTTACATTGGAATTTCTCCAAATAAAGGCATCGTGAGTTGCACCACCATAATTGGTTTTAACATTTAGTATCAATAGATTCGCGTCACATATCAATTGTACATTTTTGGAATGATATTGTTTTCTATTGAAGTATAAGTTTTCATCTTCTCGTGGTGCAACAATGGCAATATGAGTGCCATCGATGCAGCCTATCACCCCTGGAAATCCAAATTGGGCCATGAACTCTTCTTTTTTTTCTTGCTTTTGGGCTTCATTTAAGGGAAATTTTACCCACCTATGGGCAATATCCTCTAGAGCCAAAGACACCTCAGATAACGCTCGGCTAAAAGCAGGTTGTGATAAGGACACATGCATTTCATTTCCGCCTGCCTTCTGATATGAGCCCTGAGCGAAAACCTCAGGGCACCTAAAATCCTTATATGGATAGGAACTCTTGTTGCTCTAGCCCCTGCATTCATATGGGGGGTAAGATCACGAATGAGATTTTGAACTAGCTGTCGACTTAGCCTGAAGCATTTCCGAAATTCTCGCTAGGGCAATTCAAAGGCATTTTGTTGGTCTCGCAAAAGTCTTCTCTCCAAACGAAATTGGTTTTGTCTTTCTTCATCTTCTGCTACCTGTAGCAAATGAAGGAATATTGGGTCCATACTTTATAATAAGCCCCCACTAAAAAACGAAAACTATAGAATCAGATATTAGGTAGGTACCTATATGGTTTATAATAATAATCACAGACTTACCACTTGAACGTATCGAAAATCGAAAATGTAACAATTCACAATGAAAGATACAAACTGTCACTTAATAATTCGCGAAGCTCCTAACATAAAAATGTAAATAAATATTGCTTTTGTTACCAACCTAATCAAAAAAGTATCCCAAATTCCCTGATTACAAGTCAATGTTTTTATATCAAATAATACACATTTCTCTATAGCCGAGCATACCCGACCGGGCATAGAAAAAATGGTACAGAATAAGTTCAAGAAATAGAAAGAAATTTCCTCTCTATACTTATAGAAAGAAATTTCTTCCCTATATGACGATACAGAATACGCCCACTGTTACCTATGTTTAAAAAAAATATGTCAAAATAGTTCTGAATGAGAATTCGTCTTGGTGTTGGTGTGCATTTTAAATACAGATAAATGTTTCCTAAACTCAAAAAAAAATCAGATTTTACACAAAACACAAGAAGTCTGACCGTTTTTGCTCTACTCGGAAGAAAAAGCCGTCAATATTCAATAATGAGGAAAAAGGTTTGTTTGGACTTCAGTTCAAAATCAGTTCTAAATTGGAAGTGCGCTTCGCATTTGGTCATATCAAACCTATATAAATAAATGCGAAAGCGTAGTTCAATTCTTAACTGAAGTCCGAACAAATCTAATATTGAAAATATTGACATTGGGAGAACTATTTTGAAAGCTGATTTGATTACAGAAACCTTTATTATAAATAGTTCGGATCGCATCCACCGCGCCGTGACGGCGCATTGTTCCCCAAAATTTTATTAGGCAGTTTGCCTTCTATCCGTGAGGATATGTATTCTGTGGTCGTAACTTTGTCAAAACCAATAAATGCAATATGTATTGAATTTTATGAAAATGTGGAATTTCAACAACAGATGCAGCACTTTTGGCAAAGGTGGTCCACACAATACATAACCACTTTACAAGAACGTGTCAAATGGCGCATTCAATCTAAAAATTTGAAATGCAATGATTTAGTCATAATCAAGGACGAAAATCTTCCACCATCATACTGGAAATTAGGACGTGTAATCGAAGTGTTTCCAGGGAGAGACTCAATAGTGCGCGTTGTGAAGTTGAAAACTAGTAGTGGTGATATAAACCGTCCAATCTCTAAAATTTGTTTGCTACCACTGCAAGACTAACAAAGAATCGATAGTGAAATTATAATTTATTAGATTTGACTTTGCATTTGTATCGATTCATTTTTATTTATTTTTTGCAGCATATTTTATTTGTATGTTGCTTTTATGATTTTTGAATGTTCGAAAGCAGCCTTTCAAAAAGGGGGAATATGTTGAGACTCATGTGATTTTATTTTTTGAATTTAAAAACTGAATAAATTATTAATTATTATAACAAAAGAAAAAATTAATAATGACTGGAGACAATTAGCAAAGCCGCCCGTCCCTTTATGGCTTGGTATTTAAAAAAAAATGACTAACTAATAGGTACACTGATTTGACAGAGAACCTGAGGTCTGTTCGGTTGCCGTTTGTCTCTATCACCCATAAGTATGATAAGTAATACATTAAAATAAACTAAAACTAAAAACGTAAGTATGTGATTTTAAAATAAAATCACATGAGTCTCAACAATGGCGTTTCTTGAAGTTAAGAAACCAGTCTTCGCCAGGGATTCCGTTTTTAATGTTGTTTTCCGCTACCAATTTACCAACTATATAATTTCCCCGAAGCTATGTTGCACATTTGCCCCCAAGACGGAATTTGCACGGGGCACTTGGCTTAGGGTTGCCACCTGTCCGGTTTTTTGGAGGTTTGTTCGGTGTCCGGACGCATGATGAAAATGTCCGGGAATATCTGGATAACTGTATTAATTGATAATAATTAATGATAATATAAAATTGTTAAAGGCAATTGCCGAACGCCTATATACCTAACTAATCTCTGAACCCACCAACTTCTTCAATGACGGGTGTGTCACGAACGTGTCTCCGATTTCGAGGACAAAAAAGTGGACTTTTTCTGCCTAGGCAGAAAAATTCGTTTCTACCTATTCAACAAACTTTATCAGTTATTCAAAATACCATCATAATAAAGTAGGTACGGTACATATGTACGGTCGAGGGTATGTAGGCATGTTTAACGTCTCCTAGCTTGGATCGATTATGTACGGGTTTTCGGAAATCAAAAGGTGGCAACCCTAACTGGGATATAGATAAACAAACAAAAAATACAAAACCTTAATTTTCTAGTCATTACGATAGGTACACAAAGAATCTAACTTAGTTGCGCGTACGATCTATCACAACTAAGTTAGAATCTGCCTTCCACCCTTTCCCCTGCTAAGACACCCGGATTTTTAACTGAGATAACTTAACTGACCTAAGTTGGCGCGAAGTACGCATTTTTTGAATTTTGACGTTTAATAATTTCTAAATTGAGGTTGTTTCTTTATTTTTTGTTTTGTTAAAAGTTGGTCGTTGGAACAGGAATTTTGAAAAGAAGTTTAGTTTAATGAAATTTATTATCCATTATTGCCATTGCACGCTTCATGACACTTCTAGGTAGATAATTGTTCATTTTTAATGTGAAATAAACTGTGCTGTAGTACAAAAACAATTCAGTTTCAATTTCAATTGAAAATAAATTAATAAAAACAACAAACTGAACCTGAAACTCTCGTCGTAACTAAAACCCGAACTAGAAATACGTGACGTGAGTCGTAACTTGATAGGCAGCTGATCAGCCTATATGAATTGCGCGTACGATCAAACAACTTAGCTCAGCTAAGAACCTAACTTCAACTTAGGTAAGAAAAGTGCTTGATCGTAAGCAGCTTATGTTCAGCCAATAATCTGTGATTAATGTGCCGCCTGTACTTCACTGGCTGAAATGAGGTTTCTAGTGTGGCGCTTATTTGTATACAAGTTTAAAACCTTCAACGGTAGATGGTGACACTGGTTGTAAAACGTTAAATTTATGAATCAATCTCACATTTGCCCCATTATCACATCTACCCCACTTCACCTTACATTAAAGGGGATTGGGGAACACAAGGAATATTTTTCCCAGGAGCCACTCGTGAATTTTCCTTCATTCTACTGAAAATCGACGTACAGTTGTGGCCATTGGAATTAGGCAATCTCAATCACGTGATTTTATATGGCTGTTCAGGTCTTAGATTATATATAGTTAACACTAAAAGATAAGTAATCAACTTCCAAATATGGTACAAAGATCTGTCTCCAAATATTTTGATTTTGTCTCTCTTACTTTGTTTACGCTGGTTTTCTATAGTACGATTTCCAAAAATCCGTTTACATTTTGGATCTTTAGACATCTCACTAAGGCAATATGTAAACGAAAAGAACACTATACAAGTCTAGCTAAACAGAGTATATTGTTTGGATAGTTCCCAATGGAAACCGATTGCCTCACTAGCACATGTCAATATTCATGTTGTTGTGTGTTTATTTTATCGACTTTTTTGGGTGTTTCACTGCTTTGAAGTGGAATTGTTTAAAAAATAATTATTTACATGTTTAAACATTTCGTGCAAGTTTCTTATTCAGGATTCAAAATGACTAATAAGTGTGCAGTTTGTCAGAAAAGAGGAAAACCAGAGGATTGTTTATCATTTCACCGGTAAGTAAACAAAACTTATGACATCGACATGATTGAAGGGAAAAAAACCCAGTGTCGGAGGTGCATGTAGGCCACAAAAATACAACATAGTACATATTTTAATTTTTGTATTTCTAATAAACAGTATTTTTTTTAGTATTCCGTATAATTTATGATATGAAAAGAACATGGTTAGGACAAAGTCTATAGGTTAGGAGCATTTAATTTAAAATCCAGCTCAGTAAGCAAATGGACGTATGTTTGTACAGTGAAGACTACAGATTTTCAAAAACTGGTGCTAAAATTTTAAAAGCCTCTGTGTTCCTGTTGTTTCAAGCACCAGCGCTTCTCAAGTACTGCCCAGGTTAGGGGTACTTGTCGAGGTACTCATTCATAGGTTTATATGAAAAAAAAAATCATTAATTTTGATTTTAGATGAATCTATATTCGTGATTTGTTTGGACCTCTCAATTAGGAATTAATAGTTATTTAAGTATTAAGGGCGGTAAGTGTCGTTTACCGCCCGAGATTGTTTGAAGACCGACGCGTAGCGGAGGTCTTCAATATTCGAGGGCGGTTAACGACACTTAACGCCCAAAATACTTATTACGTTTTATGCACGATCGGGCTATTCCAGTTCAAAAACTTAATTTATAGAATGGCATCCAATTGACATTTTCAAAAATAGAATTGTCTTCCTCCTATAAAGGCGCGTTCCCAATGAAAAATTGGCAACTTTTGTATTTGCAACGCTTCCAAAAATCACAACTCTTATTTCCATGGTTATCCACCACCGCACATTATCTATAACAATTATTATTATTATTATAGTTGGCTGGACTACTTGTTTCTAATGGTTGGTATGGTTGTTATGGTGCTTCTCAAATTGTTTATTTGTGTTAGTTACGCAAAACTCGCTTTCAAACAATACGGTTGCAAGCTGCAAATACGCTTTTTTGAAATTTAAGGAGAAATATGAGTGAAAATAGTGATAGTGAACTGGAAAATGCTTGGAATATTGGTTGTGACGCTGTGATTCCGGAAAAATCAAGGCAACGGTACGAAAAAACCTTTGAAATCTTTAAGAAGTGGTGCGTTGACAAAAACTGGGCTGTTTCGGAGAAAGTGCTTTTGGCATACTTTGTACACCGAAATCAGAAGTTAAAATCACCTGGAAGCTTATGGGCTGAGTATTCCATGCTGAAGGCGACACTTTTTCTGAAGGAAAATGTTGACATTTCGAAATACGCAACTTTAATTGCCTTTCTGAAAAGAAAAAACGTTGGCCATACACCGAAAAAATCTAAAGTTTTCACAAAGGAGGATTTATACAGGTTTCTAATGGAGGCACCAGATGATAGATACTTGATTTTGAAAGTGAGTTAATTTACCTGTGTTTTTAACAATGCAAAGAATTAATTTGTTGTTTTTTCGTAGATAGGCATGATATTTGGTGTAGCTGGAGCATGCAGAAAGGAGGAATTATGTAATTTGACTTTACAAGACATAGATAATCAGGAAACGTTCATTTTTGTTAAAATACCCAATACAAAAACCAATATTCAAAGGAGTTTCACCATCACTGGTAAAGAAGACCAGCGAGTGGATTATTTGGAGATTTGTAGGAAATATATCGAACTACGACAAAAAACCGCAAAATCAAACAAGTTATTCTTAAAAATTCGAAACGGCTTTTGCACTAATCAAGTTGTAGGAAAGAATACCATAGGAAAATGGCCAGCACAAATTGCCACATTTTTAAATTTGCAAAATCCTTCTCAATACACTGGACATGCTTTTCGCAGAACTTCTGCGACGCTTCTTGCAAATAGCGGCGTAGAAGTATTAGCTCTCAAAAGACATGGAGGTTGGAAATCCTCGACGGTTGCCGAGGGTTATATCGAGGACTCCATAGAGAGCAAATTGAAATTCGCAGACCAAATTTTACACCAAACTCCTTCAACAAGTGGTAAGACTTCGATCCAAACAACATCCAGACAACTAAACGATGAACCTCATCCTGTTTCTCTGATAAATGATACAGAAAATACGGTTGTTCTTGATAAGCACATAAGAAAAGGAGGTGTTGTGATAGATAATTCACATAACTGTATATTTAATTTGTATGTTAACAAAAAATAATAATATTTAAATTCTATTAATATTAAACCTATGTACTATAGTTGTTGAGGTGCATAATAAATTATAATTCTTGTTTTATTTCTATTTCCATAGTTGACAACACGGATTAAATTGAACTAGTGGCCTCCACCAATATTCGAGAGTGTTTGATGACACGAAAATAGCGGGCGGTAAGTTCAACTTACCGCCCGCTCGTGCATAAATGTACTGAAATTATCTTCATTAATGGTGTTATGTCCACCATCCAATTGAATAAAACTAAAAGTTTGCCAACTTTCAAATAAAGATGAAGTTCGGCTCAATTTGGAACTTCTCGGGAGCAAGAAATTGATTTTCATTTGGATTAATTTATCAACAAATTTATAGAATGACAACAAATGATCCAAATTATTGGTTGGCCAAGTAGTAGTCTACTTTGACTACTAAACAGTGGTTAGTACTAAGTTTGAATCATACATGGCGTCCTTAATGGTGACAATATATCATTCTGATGATATAGTCGACTTTAAAAATATAGGTACTCATAGTACTAAGATATTCGCTTGAAAGTTCAGTGCATTATATTTTCAGTATTTCCATTATTGATCAGTTTGCTTCAAGTATATTTTTGTTATCAGTAGGTACCATCGTCACCAAAAGTAACTGGGACAGCTTCATATAGCTCTTGTCCTATTATATGAATTTTATTGTCAAATATTTGTCAAACTATGAATTAAATGCATTGAAATGAATGACAGTAGAATTAGTCCAGGAGATCATAATGCATTATTTGTGTCCCAGATACTTTTGGTGACGATGGTACCTCAACTCGTGTATAGTTTATATGAAGTCAATCCGAATAGCATAAAAACTGTGTAGGTGGCACTTCTTATGAAATTGAGCATATAGCATATGCGTGCAACAGCCTAGGAATTAGAATTAGAATTCTTTGTTCTTGAGAATTTCTGGGCTGTTGCACGCATATGCTTAATTTCAGAAGAAGATGCCGCCTACACAGTTTTTATGCTATTCGAATTGACTTTCTATAAACTATAATATTATTATAAATATTATAAATAAACATTGTTTTTTTTTTTGGCATTGTTGTTAAATTATCACAAAGCTACCCTTTTTTGATAAAAATCCCCAAAAAATGAAAAAAAAAAAAAATCTAACAAAATATTAGTAGGTCTGTTTCTGCAGAAATCACAAACCAGTCAGAGTGAATTTCATTGGTTGAAACTAGTTTTCTGACTGTTTCCAACCAATGAAATTCGCTCTGACTGGTTTGTGATTTCTGTAGAAACAGACCTATTGTTTTCATTCCATCTCATGTATATATTTTTTTGAAACAGTCCAGTTTGCTTACAGTTTTAATGCTCAAATTTATCATTTTTAAAACTACCTATTTCTGGAATCAAATATATATTTCAAAGAATGATTTTTTTATGAGTACGCCTATGGGAACCTCTGCTTCTAATAAAATACCTCTACGTATTACTTGAGAATACGTAGAGATTGTTAACACATGTTTGTGCCACCTTGCTCCAATGCTTTTAGATAGGGCGTTACCTATCTTGTCACGTTAGTGGATATTAAATCTATGGTTCAGGTCAAATCATGGATCAAATATTGCGGTGACAAGCCGGTGACGTTCATAAGGAGAGCATTTGTGTTCTAGCCCTTGTTGCTTTCGAAGTGAATTTTATGTGTTTCTACGTATTTTTCATTGGTTTTGGTCATATTGTTGTTTTCATAGTGAATTTTATAGTCTTTAGTATTCCTACGTATTTTTTAGTGTTCTGGCCCTTGTTTTCAAAGTGAATTTTATAGTGTTTCTACGTATTTTTTAATTTAATAATAAATTCTGAGATGGAGAGTGAATATCTTAAGGTATTATTATTAAGGGAAAATCGAGCCTCTGTTAGATCCTTTCTTTTAATTGCAGCAATGCATAAAGCCCTGCATTGTTTTGATAATTCATTTTTGTAGATCAAAAGCCGATGATTTAAAATAGCAGGAACTAAATAAAATTTCACATTATCCCTGTTACCTCGACTTCCTCACCCAATTACGATGCAAATCGCTGGCATTTTAATTAATACAATACAAAATGACCTAAACACACAAAATCCGATAATTCAAATCTTGACGTTTGTCCAGAATGTGACGGAATCAATGACATAGGTACGTCAATCTTAAAACTATAAACCACCTATAAACTATAAACAAGTAATTCCGGCCTTTGACCGTAATCCATTCCTGTAAAATCCAGAAGAACGCGATAGTCTTTTTCTCGAATAACATAACGTAGTACGTTCTAGAATTCAGTTATGCGATTCTGTGCGCCCTGGTGGAGGCGCCTCACATAAGTTACAATATTTCTTGATTGGTATTTTCCCTGTGATTTTCTTCTCTTATTGGCAATTTCGTCTCTTGCTTCCTCTTTCAGGCCTGGAACAGATTTGTCACTCTTCTTATCTACAGAATTCTTTGTGAAATGTGGATGAGAATTTAAAGCTCCCATTTGCACCCATAACAAAGGTACAAAAAACAATATTTTTAATTTATAAAATATTGGTAGAGAAAAATGCTTTTAGTTCACTGACAGTTTATTTCTTTTAATAAGTACACCAATTTTCACCGTGTAGTTGTCTACTCGGTTTTAAAGTAAAACAGAACTACATACTTTATAAAAAATATAACACCCTGGTAATTAATAATAGAATCAGGACTCGCATTTAATTGCATTTTTTTAAAGTCAAGTCTGTGAAGATCTGATTAAATCACATTCAATTATTTTTTTCCTTTCAAAATCCCATTAGGTGTGACAGTCTAAGGGTGTGACATGGTAACCGAAAGATTCAATAAAAACTTGTTAGCTTGAGTTGGGCATTCGATAGGCCAATTGGCTATAATTTATGATTGTTTATAACTGAAGGTATATTGCATTTAGTGCCAAGTCATACTCCAAAATGAAATATTTAATTATTAACTAGCCATAAACGGAAGGCTAAAAGTAATAAAATTCAACCACAACCACCTCATTAGAACATCGCTTTTTTTTTTCTTCTAGGAACGTCTGATTGAACTTGAGTTGTTTAAAGTAGGCAGGTAATTGTGAACTAAAACAGATGTTCACATTAAAAATAGGTACCTAAGTGGAAAGTACGCATAAAAGAAGCTAAAACTAAAAAGAAAATTAAAATTTTGAGCAGGACAAAATCAAATTAAAATTGAATAGGTAAAATTAAATTTAAATAAAAAATTTGATAGTACTTGACAGCTATACCTAATCATAATTTGAGATGCGTGAATAGATCAGCTCTAGTTTTTATAATCTAAAAAGGAGGATAATAATGATTAAACCCATTAAAATCTAATTTAAAACTATAATTATATAGAGCACATAATGTATAGGACTGCTCTGACTATTTTATGATTTTATGCATAATAAGAGGAATATCGGATTTCCTTTCTGTAGAAAGAGAAAAGTCAGAACGATGGAGTGTAATTTATCTTCGAATTCTTTTCAGATAAGTCAAGGAAAAAATAAAAACTTTTTTCGAAAATTCGACTTTATCGGAATAACTGGGGAAGCTTTTCATGCTGCATTGGTAATTTTATAAAGTATACTAAAATACGCAAATCTGCCACAATTTAATCAACACTGTGGTGCAGTCAGCAACTAAAGTAATGTCCCAAATTAAAAATTTATCAGTTTATAAAAAATAAACTGTTTTTCGAACTTGGCCCAAACCGCCTAGCGTGTCTCAGTGGCACGATTCAATAAGTGTTATGGAATGGTAGGTATGGGTAATAGATTTGTTGCGTCTTCACGTTGAGCCTCTGGCTAGATTATAAATCAAGACTTTTCAGAGGAATCCTAGATAGAATCTGAGATCCCTCCGAGAGTAGTGTGGACTAGATATTCTGGATGCAACCTTATTTATTTAGGCTTTTTGAGGATACAGCTGATGTAGGTATCAAATGATAGTTTATGAAATTCTAAGACAGGAATGTAAAATCGGTTTTTCTCTAAAATTAACCGTTCAGGTTTTACAGCCTGTCAAAGTTGCAAAAAGTCAATTTTCAGCTGTCAATATTTCCAAAACAGTTGAACTTAGGTATAGGGTATATCACATGAAATCTGCTCAGAAGTTTACGTAGAATCCAAATATGTAATCACATATAGGGTGTTCCATTTAAAATAGCGCTGTTGCCACTGGTTTAGAGTAGAAGCGGCAACACCGCATAAGCAAAAATATTTTTAAAGTGTAGATTATGGTCGTTTATCCCGGTTGCCAAATTTTCAAAATGATCCGCTTTTTAGTTCTCCATAAACGTCTAATACGCCATCCACCGTGGGACACCCTGTATGTATATATCACCATTTCTAGAACTGAAGAAATCATATGATCACAAATTCATTTGATTTTCTTTTAAATCTAAATTTTAAACCTTCAACTACGCTTGTGGTTATTTATTATACCTCAATTAATAGTTCTTTTTATACAAGACAATAAAATGAGAGTTTATCGTTGACCGGAAAAGTTGATTCACGAGCGGAATCGCAAGTGAATTAATTACGGGAGACTATAATGGCATTTTATCGTCGTGTGTAAAACAAAGTTTTTTTCCATAGCCTAATTATGGACGCCTGTAGTATCAAAAATATTTAGAAATTATTTGAGTCGAACACTTTTGCATAAGTAGAAATTCGTTTGACAAACTTTAACAAATAAATAAAAACCAAATATGTATATATTTTTGACAAAATAAACGTCTTTATCTAAAGCGTTTGGTTATGACGTTTTCACATAACCATTTTCCTAGTATTTGAGTTATGTCATGAGATTCAAAACACAACGAGTGGTGTTATGGACTAGGTTATGAATTCATAACACAACTAGTGGTGTTATGGACTAGGTTAGGAATCTATAACACAACTATTTTTGGTGATTTGACAAATGCCAATTTAAACCTGTAAAGGTAAAATGAAGGTAGACAACTACTTATAAACGAAAATAATTGAAAAAACATTCTTATTTTTCGCTTTGTAGATAAAACATTGTACCTACATCACACGTGCGTTAAAGCATGATTACAAAACTCGATCTACGACCTTATCGTTCTAATCGAGGTTCTAATCTTTCACACTCGTTATTGTTATCATGTCTATAAACGCACTTGTAATGTAAATAACTATTATCTATCCTTAGTGTTAAAGTACCTACTACTTCATTTATTATTTTTAGTAGATTACAGGCTACTTTACCAGTAGCTATGGAAAAAAAGCAATTTTCCATTATTTTTTTTAGTAAGAAACACATAGGTACAAAACCCACAGCTACACTTCAATGAATATTTGATCATGATTATTTTGAGAATTTATTCTACAGACACTGCAGCGTCTGCAGCGACAACATAAATGTCTGGAGTTTTTTCTGTGCTCTATAGGTAATAGGTAATGTCAAAGAATGTCCACGTTCAAGATAATCGAGTATCCCAGAAATGTTCTATTAAATACGGGAATATGGCCACAAACTCATTTCATTCCCATTTATAGATTCCGAGTGGTCCTAGCAATGGGTAATGTTCTTTTGCTGTTTTTTTGCTTTGCATACAATTCCTATATTCAGACGGATGATTTCGTAAAGTTTTCGAAGAGTTTGTTTTTTTTTTTTTTTTTTTACGGATATATGTATATGCTTATTTCGATTTTCAATACTTTTATAAAATTTATAGTGCTAACAGTTAATGATGGAAAAAAACTGTGGAAGCTTTATGGTTTGATGGATAAATCGAGCTTTAAAAATTTTAATCGGAATACTTCACTATCCATTTTATATTTTTGTATGGTTGTAAGAAGATATTTTTCATGTGGATAGAATAGAGAAGTTAAAAAGTTTAGAACCTTCCCCTGACCATTATTCAAAAAGTAACTTTTAAACAGCTTATCTTAGGTAGTCCCTTAGGTTATGGTAGTCCATAGTCCATAAATTTTTTCTTGTGAAAAACTAACTCTCAAAGATAATATAAGATTCTTTCTTGTGTCGGAGTTGAAAATATTTGGAAAATTCCCTGAAACACGTCAACTATAATCGGGAAGGGGAAAGGGGGAATTAAAAAACCTCCAACATGATGTATCACTTGACCCTCCTCCCCATTTAAGATTTTCTAGGGGGTGGCTCTGGGGGGTGGGGTGTTGAAAAAGAGGAGGTGAATTTTGCATAAAAACTTATACCCCCTCAAATTATAGTTGACGTGTTTCAAGGATTTTTTCGAAAATTTTTCAACTTCAAGTTGATAGGGGTGCGGTAAGTTTTAAAATGAATACCCTGTATAATACGTAATTGAAATCCTCTGGCATCATACCATAAAGTAGGTACTACACGTAAGATAGAAGATTTAAAAAGCCTTCTTGTGCAGGAAAATCTTTCACAGGTCATGAATTCCACGGGTAAAAGCCTAGACAAAAAAGAGTTCAAAATGGCCTAAAGACAATCAAGGGCTATCGATTGCTTTGTGGGGCGCAGTTATCAGGTCACGGGAAGGTTAAACCTCGGGGTTAAACTAAACTTTAATGTATTGTTCGTCGATTTTAATCTGATACTTGGACGGAATGTGAGCTGGTGGCTCCCTACATTAGAACGCCAATGGTTACCTGACGTCGCCCCTGTTGTTGCCATATGAAACACCCCCTCGCTCCTCATACCGCAAGTGTCAGTTAAAAATCGATGAACAATACCTACCTAATAATAGAACAAACCCAAAATATAATTACCTATTTTATTATAGATCACATTTCGGCTCTGTGAATGTTGCTTTCAATGGTGAAAATATAGTGTCCTCCAAAGTAATAATTATGCTAGAGAGAAGTTATGGGTTAACGAAGTGGAATAAAACTTCCTTATTTAAAAATTCGCCGACGTTTCGACCTTTTATTCAGGTCTTTATCAAGGGTGAAAGCAAGAAAAACTGGAGATGGCGATTCATATCGCCTTATACCTTAACATACCGAGGGACTTGTTTTGTGATATAATAGATTTTTTATTTAATAGCAGTTGTTTCACATTTAAGCCCGGTTTATTCATCTTCAGATAAACTTGCTGGTAACTATTTTCAAAATAAATTTATCGTTCTATAATTCTATTGGTCAGCAGATAACTGGACAACCAATGGGATTACAGATTTTTATCCATCAGATCGGGCAACTATGGATAATCCCGCTATAGTCCCGTTCTAGCTTAGCTTGTTATGGACCAGTTGATAGCTGAAGTACTAGATTCTCCCTTTTAAAATTCCGTTTATCAAATTATATGTCGATGGCACCATTCTGTCGTGCGCTCAAGACAATTTTGAAGAATCGTTAGTATATTTTAAAAATTATCATAGGAAAATGAACTTCCCAATGGAGTAAGGAATACATAGGTACAAAACCCACAGCAACACTTCAATGAATATTTGAAAATGATTATTTTGAGAATTTATTTTACAGGCACTGAGCCACAACATAAATGTCTAAAGTTTTATCTGTGCACTACAGGGTGTCCCACCGGGAACCAAATCCATATATACATGAAAAACTGTATGCAGAAATTTTTTCAAAATTTGTCAGTATACTGATGTCAATGGGAGCAACCAGAGCTGTCAAAGATACTTTTGAAAAGTATCTAGTTACAAGATAAGTTACTTTTGGAAAAAGTATCTGAAGTTACTTCGGGTATATAGTTACTCATTGAAAAAAGGATCTTAAATACGTATCTAAGTTACTTTTTAAGATACTTAATAAGATACCTATTAAGATACTTTATTATTATTTCCAAATAGCAGGCGGAAAAACCGATTAAGCTATGGCTGTTTATTTGCTCCACAGGTTTCGGGTTCAATTTGAAAATTTTAAAACAAAAATTGTTATTGTTCAAAAATCCCAAATTCGAGAAGGGTCAAAATCACAAGACAGTAGAAAGTTATCACAGCTACAATCACAAATCATATAGTTAAATTTTTATAGAATAGGTATAATGGACAAATCGCGACGTGAGCTTTTGCAGTTAACAGCTGTCATTCAACCCTTTTTTTAAATGAGTTTATACTAACTGCACTTATTAAAATAAAAGTATAATCTGTATTTAAGCTCTTACCACTGTCTACAGTCTGCAAATAAATCAATAATTGTATTTTCCAAAAAAACTAATTTTCCAAAAACCAAAAAAATTTATTTGAAAATCAGGGTCACAGCTTCACAACTAACGTAACACGAAATTATTAAATAAATGGTATCAATCAAGACAACACAAGCAAAAATAAAATGCATAATTGCATAAATAAGGAAAACAAAGCACCCATATTTTTAAGAGCTTAGTGTGTATTTGTTATCTGTGTTTTATATTTTATGACACTTATGAAAGTCTATACTCTATACAAACCATAGCTAGATAAGTGGTATGACTATGACGATAATCGTGTTGGTTTTCTTGTCTGCTACCTTATGATTAAAATTGATCTGATTCCTATCCAAAGGCAGTAGGTACACTATTTGCTTGCTTTGTCTTGCTAGTATAGAGATAGTCTTGTTGCTTGTCTAGAGCTAGACGGTTAAACTGTCTCCACAGAGCCGTGGGCGAGTACAAATGAATAATACATAAAACGTAAGCTTGATTCTGTTTGAAGTAGTTTGAACCAGTTCCATCTTGTTGTGTACGGTTTGGTGATCGTCTCAAGGAAGTTTTTTCACGGTAAATTTAATACTTTTCGTTAACTTAGATAGGTCAATTTCAGTATCTGAGATACTTAACAGTATCTAAGATACTTTTCAGTGTCTAAGATACTTTTTAGTATCTAAGATACTTTTCAGTATCTTAGATACTTTTCAGTATCTAAGATACTTTTAAGTATCTCAGATACTTTTCGGTATCTAAGATACTTTTTTAAGATACAAGTTACAGATCCTTCTGAAAAGTAACTAAGATACTAGATACTTTTGCCAAAAATGAAAAGTATTTAAGATACAGTATCTTAGATACTATAAAGTAACTAAGATACTGTAAAGTAACTAAGATACTTTTTTCTGACAGCTCTGGGAGCAACCCGGCTAATATTTTCAAGATGGTGGCACTTCCGGCTATACCGAAAGTACATGTCAACCTGCTTATTTTAAATGAGACACCCTGTATATAGTGATGCCGCGAGACGAGACTAAAAGAAGCGAGACGAGACGAGATTCTCGACTAATCTCGTCTCGTCCTTCATAATCGTTTTAGTTTCTTTTTCAATAATGTTTCAAAGGAGCTACCTACAGGAAATCTTTTATTCGATAGTAATATAACGAAAGTAATGGAAATTATCGAAAATGTTTGGCAAATTTTCCCGAATGCATTTTCAGTTGAAAAAGAGCACGAGTGCCTTTTTCAGTTGAAAATGCATAAGTGCAAATTTGTCAAAAATTATAGATATATTTCCATTGCTCGAGTTGCATTTTATGAGAGAATTCCACGAATCAAAAATTTGAATTTATGTTGGCAGAAAGAAAACCCTCAATCATAACCTCTCAGTGTGAACTTGGAACTTAGTAAAAGGATGTGTTCCGTTTCTAAACCTGGTTAACCGGTTGATACCAATCCGATTAAGGACCAGTTTATCAGTGGGCGGTTATTTAGTTTAGCTGTTGGTTTACTAATAATTATCATAGCTAACTGACAGCTAAACTAGGTAACCGTCCACTGATAAACCGGTCCTGACCCGATCACCAGCTAATGGGCTTTGTCTTTTCTCAATTGTGTTTATTTAAGAAGGATAAAACACAACCAGCTGGTGATCGGATTATTTTGCCATTCCGCTGTGGTTATCGTTATACTGAGTATGCGCAGTAGCTAGAAAATCTTCGTTGTACTTATCAACCACAACGAGTGGCGTTATTTAAGGAGGAATAACCTTGTGCTTATAGCTATACCTATGGTTATGGTAAAACTATGTGGATGCCACATTGAAGAAAATTGAATAGATTTTATCCCGTTTTAATAAATAATTAATAGACCTATTTATTTTTACCTGGTATGCGCGCGCAACACGAGGCAATGGGTTTTCATTGGCTAGCTAGTACAGGTGTGGGGTGTTCGTTTTGCTCGCTGGGCATCCCATTGTCATTGTTCATTGCTCGTGGTCTGACAAGAATAAAAGTACGGTTGATATTCAACTTGACAAAGCTTGACAAGGACATTCAAAAGATGTTTGAAATTTTCATTGACAAATACGTTGCACAACACGCGATCTTTCTCCTTCTCCTTTCATCCCGTCCAAATAGGAGGACGGATTGCTATACGTAAGTCTAACATAATTTGGTATAGGCTTTTTACGTTATATTTAGGATGACGTCACATTTAGTAAATTTCTGCTGCCAACCGAACAAAACTAAAAGTACTTTTCAACGCATTTAAAATAGGGCAATTTCAGATGTTTTTGGTTGGCAACGGCGCGCGACGTTGCATGATTTATATAAACTTTTTCAAATAATGCGTGTCGATTCATTTCGTTATTTTTAGCTGTCAGTCGTCTTTATAATTTATTATTATCTATTTTGTACAATCCTAATTAAGTGCCAAAAATACGTTACAGTTAGAGAAAAGTTCTTTCAAAAATTCAGTACTTTTTCGTAGCGTAAACTTACTTACTCAGAAAATGCCCGCAGGTTTGTCGGAGTCGAGTCGGCCTCAGGAAAGGGTAGTATACTTAATAACGTATCTCCAGCAGGAACGCGACCATTTTTGCTTCTTACGGCTGTGGCTGTGAGGCATGTAAGTAAATTACCTATTTTCTGTTGTTACCATATTTTCAAAGCTTGGAAATTATGAATGCCTAATAAAAATTTAATAAAAACTACATAAAACTTTAAAAATGTTGTATATCATGTTGACCATTCTGTTCCACGCATTTATGGTTGAATGAATTCTGCATATTTTCTGGGGAATCGCTTAACAACGAATGTTCGGCTCAAGAACCTCCAGGCTATTTGGGAAAGGATTACAGCATCTTCCCTTGACATAATCCGAGACAAAAGCGTCTAGAACGGTCAGGTCAGAGGTCAGGAGATTAAGGTCCCCAAATGTCATATCTAGTGATTCCCTTGCTATTGATCCTGCTGAAAATAGATATCATCCAAGATACACTCCTGTTTTAACTGTGGATAAAAGAAATTTTCCAACTTATTTGTAAGTGTATACAGTTCCTGTTATCGTTGGTTCATTGATGAAAAATGGTCCGTATTTTTTCTCAACAGATGAGATTGTACACGAAAGTGTTACGTGATACATAGATAGAAGTACCTACCTACAATATAAAGTTGCATGCGTTTGCAAAAATACCTGGATTTTGATTTTGATTTTTCACGGCTGAAACTTCAAGTTTCAAGAAGGATGTTTATTGGTACATGGATACCTACACTGAAAAAATGCTAGTCTTGAACCAAAGTAGTCAACTCTCTTGATAAGGAATTATTAGCGACAAGAGAAAATATTTTCTTATAAAAGAATATCTATTGCTTGTAGAAAAATGTTCTTAGTTCAAGAAAAATAGTTCTCTTGACAAAATCTAAAAATTCTCTTGACTGTTCCTTGCTTCAACCAAGTGCAATTTATGTTCTCTCAAGAGCTATGGAAATTATAGATATGGAAGCTATTCGTTCGAGCAAGAGCAAAGTCTTCATGAGATATTACATTTATTCCATTTGCCTGACAATCTTGTTATTCAGAAACCAAATACAACACGATGGGAATTATGGGAAAGGAACGCCACGCCAGTACTCTTCTGAGTTTCGTTCCGTAAATAGGTTGTTTGTGCGAAAAAAAATTCTAAATCTGCCAGTCGCGATAAATATTTTATTGAAATGAAGTTGAATTGCAATAGTTACTTAATTTTTAAAAATTATGCTATATACCTAGGTATTTCGATCTCTTTACCAGAAATTATAAGTTGTCTGTTTTTTATTAACTAAAAAAATGAAATGTGTCTAGTTGATTGTTTGGTGATGGACACTCGATGCTATTTGTAATAGATTCTCTGTAGCCTATAGCGGAGTGGGAAGTCTAATAAGAAAATTATCGACTTCCGCCACTTTGCTATTTAGGCACAGAATTGTTAATGGCACCAAGTGTCCTCAAAACAACAAAAACAGATAACGTGTAAATTTTGTGAAGATCGGAATCCAATCAAAGCAAGTAATCTTTCAACTAAACAACATAAAGTTTGACTCAAAACACAAATATCTTCCGAAGAGATATTTTGGCTCTTTCCTCAAAATCTCTCTTACATGTTGGGTTTGAACTAAGACAGTAATAGCTTTGAACGAAAAGAATAAATTCTTGCCTGAAGTAATTGTAGACAACCTATAGGAAGAGAGTTAATGCTTTGGATCAAGAAACATCGCTCTTGGACCTATACAAAAGTGCGAATCTTTTGAGTAAAAGTCATATTCATTTCGTTATAGATATCCTTCATCTCAGTGTACCTTGAACATGAGTATTTTTTTCTACGTTGTGATATACAGGGTGTTTCATTGAAAATAGTGGAGAATTTCGATGGTGAAAAACGGATTTTTTTTTAACTCGCCCTGTATAAAAGTGAAAAGAAATTGCAACCTAGTAATAAAAACTCTACGCCAAGAGAAATTGACTGGTGCAAACCGCAGGTGGCTAGCACCTGGTTCAAAAGTAATAAGCATTTAAAATGGATCACTCTCGGCTGAAACACCCTGTAATGTCTATGTTCAAAATAATCAAGTACCTATCCCTGAAAATAATGTCCTGTTAAATACGGCAATATGGCCACAAACTCATTTCATTTCCATTTATAGATTCCGAGTGGACTTAACAATGGAATGGGTAAAAGTTCTTTTGCTGTTTTTATGCTTGGCATACAATGGGTGGTATGAATAAAAACGTAGTACTTGCTACTGCTAGAAGTATTAGTGCTAGAAGTTTGTTAGTGTGAAGTTATCTATAAAATATCAGCCATAAAAGTATGGAATCGCGGCCAGGCCTACTTTTAACTATACCGGCCGGATTTTCATAAACCCTTTCATGACTGGCTTTCCATAAGAGTTCGGTCATGGAAAAACTATTAGTGGATTAAAAACCAGAGATGGGCACTACGCGTAAACAAAGATTGTCTACGTCTGGTGTAAACAACGCGTAGACAATGTAAACTATGTAATCTATGTAGACAACGTGTAAAATATGTAGACAACACGTAAAGTATAGGTACAATTTTTGACAGTTGGCAGGCCTTTAAGGTTATGTTTCTGTTTTTGCTTTGTGTTGTTTTTTGCTTTGTAATGTTAATTAAACTTCAGATAATGTCTAATTTGAAAACAATATAAATTTAATGCAATGCAAACTTTCAAAAAAATAACTCAAACTTCAAATTTTCTGTTGTCTACATTGTCTACATAGTTTACATAGTCTACATGGAAAAAAGTGGATGTAAACAATAAGTAGACAACGAGTAGACAAACCGCGTAAAGTAGATTTCATAGTCTACGGCACATCCCTGGTAAAAACCAAGGAAAAAGTCGCTTTCTTCTCGATTTTTTTTTTTTGAAGGTCTAACCAGATGAAACCTATACAGGATGATTGATTATGCTCTTGTGCATCGGAAATGGCCAATTACGACTTTTTTGCGGGGTCAGACATTTTTTATTTCAAAAAATGTCAACAATTGGCCAAAATGTTATTTCCGTGCTTTTTAGACATACCACGCGATAACTCCGAAACTAATAAACCTATCAACGTGTTTTTTTTTTTAATCAGTAGAGGACATATAGGCGGTGATAACTGTGATAGTTTGAATCCCATAGTGAATGTATTTTTTTTTGAAAATGGATTGAACTTCAAATCGTACTTTAATTGCAGCATGTTTCTCGGTAAGCGAGAAACTGTTTTATTCGAACGAATATCCAGAGCGCGCGATGTACCTACCGACTTGACGTCGTGAAGACACGGGCAACAAATGAGTACGCGGTAGTGGAGATGACTCTCGTCTATAGACAGGAATTTCACGTTGGCTTCTTGGCTTCCGCAAGCGCAATCACGTCTATTTAAAAGTTTGGTTTTGTTTTGAGGTTAGGTATGTGATGTTTCTCTTTCTTTTGTTTTAAATTTGAACTATTTTTGAAAACAATCGAAATCAAAGCTCCAAGCAAAATAATTAAAAATACATATGCATGAAAATTGAAAACACATATTCAAAACAAACTTGCTGGCGGTCACGCCATATTCAATTTTTCGTTTTGACGATGGATTGGATTGCCTAATGGGTGGGTAATGGATAACTTGTTGACGCCATCGAGGGTGGCTTATGGAGATTTGTATTATGTTAAGGCCATTAGTTGAAGCTTCCCAGATGACGTCATAAAAGTTATCAAGCAATCTAACCTTGCCATTTACCATCGATTACGCATGCATTTCAAAGCCTTATCATTTAAACCTACTTTTCTTACTCCAAGCAGATCTAGATAGCTTTAGAGTAAAAATAAGGTTGTAATTGAAACGAAGATAATTTTTCGAGGGTAATATCATAGGTGCTTTTAATTTTTCCAGCAAAATTGGAAAAAACGAGTTGGCCAAGTAATTTGTTTAACAAAATGTACATTTGACTGACAGGTAACCAGGCGTTTTAACGACTGTTTCGTAAAAATTTGAGCGTGGCACACCACACCCAAAAATTTAAACCTCCCGCTTTTCCATATCAAAAACTTGGCAACCCTCGGCAACCCTATTTAAAACCATAACCGAATTTTCGCGACGAACTACTTCCATGATTCCATGGTACAGGGCCGGCTTAAGGGGGGGGCGAGATGGGCGGCACGATCCAGGGGCGGCAAATTCATACCATAGAATAACAAAAAAAATTAATAGAAAATGAAAACAACGACTTAAAAAAAATTAAGAAATATAAATCGAACAGCGAATCAATTATACAGGGTGTTTAGGAAGATTTAATGAATGATAGTTGGAGTCATTTGGAAGCTATTTGACCATATTTACTCTCATGCAAATTTTCGCCGTTTTTTGAGATATCGCCATTTTACATATTTTGAATCCATGTATTTTAACACATAACTTGGGCTACATATTTTCCATAAGCATAAGTTCTGAGAGAAAAGTTTTGCAAACTACTGTTTCTGCACGTGGTAATGTCTATGTCCGAGTGTTTCTAAAAAGGTAAAGAAAGGATGTTTTTTAGACGTTTGATTAAGTTATTTTTAAAACCTCTGTTAGGAACAATTAAAGAACGTTAGAATGTTTTCTATGAGTTCGTAAAAGTAGGTATGTTTTCATGAAAAGTCATGAGAGACGTTTTATTTAAAGGTTTCTGATGTTTATTTTCGGGAACACCATTGGAAACATGTATCCCACGTCCACACACTCGGAAATCAATTCGGATAAGACGTTTTTGAAAGGTTGTTTGTAACTGTGATATTTGCACTACCTATAAAATAAGTCTATTGGATGGTGTTGGATACTTTGAAGGAAGTCCAGTGAATGTTCATAGAGATCTTTGAAAAACGTCCTTTTTCGTTTCAATTCAAAATAGGTGGACCTTGCAGTAGCCTCACCAAGCTCACCAGAGACCGTTTGCATAGCAAAACAACCCCTGGAAACCCAGTCTGCAACCCCCATGAGATAATGCTAGAACTTAAGGGATTTATCGATGTGTAATCCTAGGAATTTACTCTGTTCACAATACTACCGATGTTTGAGGAGTCAAGATGAATGTCAGACAGATTACACTTAATAGCCATGCTATTAGTCTTTGTCAGATTGAGTACAAGACGATTTGAAGCACACCACTGCCCAATACGGCCCATGTCGGCCCTGGTTGTGGTATCTAGGATATCAGCATTTAAGCCGTGCCACTTTGTTTGTCATTGGCAAACATGGTTAGAGTGTCAGGTGGTCAATTTTTGACCCTTCCCAAACATAGAAACGTATGTAGATTGTTCCTAAATCTGCGAACAAGTTCTAATTTTTGGCCGTTCGCAAAGTTTCGTATGCGCATATTTTCATTCGCTTTTTTGCGAGCGGTATTCTAGTCGCCCTATTTGGTTTGCGTATTCGTTTTTCTTGTGTCATGTTAGGTTGTTTTTGTTTGTCAGTTTTTTGATAGTGATTTTATTATTGGATTATTGTGTGTCTATTATCTCTGTATCTGGGAGGGTGGTATATAAGATATGCTACAACACTTAAGCCACAATTATGCCCATTGTGCGTCTCCACAAGAAGAGAGGTCATCATTAGCTGGTCATCCAGCCTAGCGATTCTACGTAGGCGATGACGTCGCCGGACGCCGAAAGCGGTGCCTCTGATCTCTTCTAGGGATGGGTACGATTGGCCTAATCTGGCTCTGCGTATTGGCGAAACAGCAGTGCAGTCACTATCGTTTCATCTTCTTGATTACAAGGTGTATCTACTATAATACGGAAAACTTGATGAATGTGCTGGCAATTCGTAATTTGGAAAACGCAGAGATACGAAATCGACATAACCACTGTGATCCATTCCTAGAGCTAAACCAAAGGTCCTGTTTTCCAGTTGCAATGTTTACCATGGAGTAATGCTTCACCCGGGGGTGACTTCCTACTGAGAAACCGGCTCAAAGACAGTTTATTAAAGGGTGTTCATTTGTACCTACTTGTTCTACCTGCTCGAAAAATCAGGAAGATCTGCTAGGAGCTGCTATTTATGAGCTTATATGAGACAAATGAACGCCGATCTGCTGTTAAGATCTGCTTGAAGCAGAAAAAGCAGTACGAATTACAAATAAACACCCTATTAATATGTTCTGTTTGTCGAAAGAACTTGTTAGATATTTGGTTGAATGTTTAGAACCTCATACACGTCTGGCACAACGACCAACAGATTTAGATGTATTTTCTAAAGTAGGAAATGAATGTTATTTAGAAGGTTGTTTTGCAATGTTTGTTATACAGTTAGTTTAATGCGGTACTACTCATGGTTCTTGATTATGCGTTGAAATTTTTCGTAAGCCGTAGCTATCAACCGATTAGCTGTAGCTTGCTTTTCACATACCTACTTCACAGGTTTCTTTTGCTTTTTACTGGCATTCGCACCCCTTTTCTTTTAGTTTTTGTCACTGCTTTCTTCCATAATTTACCACTATCGTAAACATCCACAATTCTTTAAAATTAATTCAAAAAGGCAAAAACACGTCAAAAATTTGTCAAACATTCTAAAATTTCCGACGTTGCCAAATCAACCATACGTATGTTTACGAAATCGCAATATCTACGTTTATCCATTTACGCACACCGGTCAAAAATGGGTTTATAGATACGTATACGTTTATTTTTGTTCGCAAATCTTCGAATACGCAATTTTACGTATATTGTCAAAAATTGACCCCCACAGTGGACAATTTTTGACCGTTCGCAAATATAGAAACGTATGTAAATTGTTCCTAAATCTGCGAACAGCCCATTAGTTCTAATTTTTGACCGTACGCAAAGTTTCTTATGCGCATATTTTCATTCGCTTTTCTGCGAGCGGTATTCTAGTCGCCTTATTCGGTTTGCGTATTCGTTTTTCTTGTGTCAAGTGGGGATGTTAGGTTGTTTTTGTTTGTCAGTTTGTTTGATAGCAATTTTATTATTGGATTATTGTGTATCTCTGTATCTGGGAGGGTGGTATATAAGGTATGCTACAGCACTTAGGCCACAATTATGCCGATTGTGCGCCTTCACAAGAGGAGAGGTCACCATTAGCTCGTCATCCAGCCTAGAGATTCTACGTAGGCGATGACGTCGCCGAAGACGGTGCCTCTGATCTCTTCTAGTGATGGGTACGATTGGCCTAATCTGGCTCTGCGTATTGGCGAAAGAGCAGTGCAGTCACAGGAAATGTGCTCGTCTCGTCTTCTTGATTACAAGGTGTATCTATACTATAATATGGAAAACTTGATGAATGTGCTGGCAATTCGTGATTTGGGAAACGCAAACATATGAAATCGACGCAACCATCGACATAACCGCCGTTATCCATTCGTAGAGCTAAACCAAAGGGCCTGTTTCTCAATAGCGAGTCACCTCCGGGTTGGTTTAAACTCCAGGTTAAACGTGTCAAGTTGCAATGTTTACCCTGGAGTTATGCTTAGCCCGCGGGTGACTTGCTATTCAGAAACCGGCTCAAAGACAGTTTATCAAAGGGTGTTCATTTGTACTTGTTCTACCTGCACGAAAAATCAGAAAGATCTGCTAGGAGCTGCTATTTATTAGCTTATATGAGACAAGTGAACGCCGATCTGCTGCTGAGATCTGCTTGAAGCAGAAAAAGCAGTACTAACTACAAATAAACACCCTATTCATATGTTGTGATTGTCGAGAGAGCTTGTTAGATATTTGGTTGAATGTTTAGAACCTCATACACGTCTGACACAACGACCAACATATTTAGATGTCTTGACTTAAGTACGAAATGAATGTTATTTGGAAGGTTGTGTTGCAATGTTTGTTATACAATTAGTTTAATGCGGTACTACTCATGGGTCTTGATTATGCGTTGAAATTTTTCGCAAGCGGTAGCTATCAACTGGATAAGCTGTAGCTTGCTTTTCACATACTTCACAAGTTTCTTTTGCTTTTCACTGGCATTCGCGCCCCTTTTCTTTTAGTTTTTGTCACTGCTTTCTTCCATAATTTACCACTATCGTAAACATCCACAATTCTTTAAAATTAATTCAAAAAGGCAAAAACACGTCAAAAATTTGTCAAACATTCTAAAATTTCCGACGTTGACAAATCAACCATACGTATGTTTACGAATTCGCAATATCTACGTTTATCCATTTACGCACACCGGTCAAAAATGGGTTTCTAGATAAGTATACGTTTATTTTTGTTCGCAAATCTTCGAATACGCAATTTAACGTATATTGTCAAAAATTGACCCGATATACCCGTCTTAGGCAGATCGTTTACATACAGTAGAAACATGGGAAAGAGAGGATCCCTGAGGCACCGACGTATCGCACAAGTGACTCGATGTTATTATTATTAACCACAACAGTCTGCATTCTTCCCGCAAGGTAAGATGCTAGCCACTCAAGACATCTCCCTCTAAACCCATAGACCTCAAGCTTGCGCAGCTGTTAATTTGCTAAGAATTTGGATTGGCTGACTCTTACTTTGTTGGCTATGTTTCTTGTTTTCTTAGGTTAGATTTTTTTTGTAGTTACCTAACTTACAATAAAGTGTGTATGGTTTTATTCAGGGATATGCCGTAAACTATGAAATCTACTTTACGCGGTTTGTCTACTCGTTGTCTATGTATTGTTTACATCCACTTTTTTCCATGTAGACTATGTAAACTATGTTGTAGACAATGTAGACAACAGAAAATTTGAAATTTGACTAATTTTTTGATAGTTTGCATTGCATTAAATTTATATTTTATCAAATTATATATTATCTGCGGTTTAATTAACATTACAAACCAAAAAACAAAACAACGCAAAAACAGAAACATAACCTTAAAGGCCTGCCAACTGTCAAAAATTGTATACTTTACGTGTTGTCTACATATTTTACACGTTGTCTACATAGATTACATAGTTTACATTGTCTACGCGTTGTTTACACCAGACGTAGACAATCTTTGTTTACCCGTAGATGCCCATCTCTGGTTTTATTACTAAGATGCTATGCCTTACTGTTTCGTGTAATTTTTTGTATCTACAATTCAAAATTTCTCACATTTTCCCTAAGCGGGCCATGGGATGGGGCGGCAAATTTACTCATTGCCCAGGGCGGCAAAATACCTAGAGCCGGCCCTGAACTCAACCCAGTAAACATGAAAAGGTATATTCACGTTCTAATAATATGCGGTCTAGATACAAAACCGGATATCCTAACTGTGAATGTTCATAGCACATGCTATTTAAATCCCTCCCGAGAATATTCCCTTAGCGAACTTCCTAAGAATATGCGTTTATAGAACATACCCGACCGAGAATGTTCTTAGCACATCAACTTCCAAACGGCACATGCTAAAGCCTAGTCTCCATAGACGCGAAATCGCGGAAAGCGAATTTTTTAAGTGTCATTTTTTGGTGGCTATTTCCGAGCAAATTATTCCCATGTCTCCATAAGCGCGAAATTTGCGTTTTATTTAACAGGTTAAGGTTACCTATGTGTTGTTGTTTGTAATCAATTTGAATTTGATTTAAATGCTTTGAATTTCAAACACTAGTCTTTGAAAACCATGAAAGTGATTACTAAAAAACAAAAAAAGATAATATGTGTCTTGGTGTTGTCTTAATTACATTTAAGGCCCTATTATAATCTTCCTCATCGACCAGCAAGCTGTAATTTATGTCTGTTTTCGGGTCTACAATATTCAATTCTTTGGCAGTATCCATTCTTTATTAGGTATCTACAAGTACAAAACACATCAACGACTCACAGAGAACAGAGCACATACCGACAAAAACATAAACAAAACTAAACTGAAAGTAATACCACATAACCTCATTTTTTTTTGGCGAAATTTCGCGGAAAGTTAAAAAATAGTTAACTTTTTTGCGACGCCGCAAGAAGTTAAAAAATTCGCGAATTTTTCCCGCCATAAAAAAATCAAATGTTAAATGTCAAATTCCAACCAATCGGAAAATATCCGCAAAAAAAAATTCGCGATTTCGCGTCCATGGAGACTAGGCTTAAGAATATTCGACTTTGGTACATTCCGATAGAAAACCATCTTGGCACATGATACTTATATTCCTCCAGATGAGTAAAAAGAATATCCTTAGCACGTGATAAATACATTCATGCGTCTGCGAATATGTCGTGATCACGCATGCGCAAAATTTCATTGCAATGGTGAGGAGAGATCCCAGTGCCGCCATTGCCGCTATTTGCCCGCCGACGCCAACCACCGCGCCCTCCGTTATACGCGTTTACGCCATGGTCGCCATATTTTATTTTCTTTTTTTAGTCGTGATTGTTTTGTGTGTAGTGTATTAGTGATTAATTATTAATTTCATTACATAAAATTATTGGTTTTTTTGCCTATAAATAAAGTGGGTAGTGTTTTACGTTGCTGAGGATATTGGATTTTTAATTGATAAAGTAGAAGGTAGGTTTAGGCAATTTAGGTTATGTTTCTTTGTTTGTGGTTTATATTTTATAGACAGATTATTTATTTGGGTATTAGGCCTTTCTCTCTGTGCTATAAGCCACTAAAAAAAAAACTAAAATTATTTAAATAATTGCTAAAGCTAATAATTATAGGGTACTCAACCTTAGATTTATATCGTCTTCGATGTCAAAAGTATGAACCCTCGTGAAACAATGTGTGTAAGTTAGTTACCATGATATAAAGTGAATTCAATACTTCTGTGTTTTTCTAAATTTATATTGTTTTCATTTTCCTTGATTGATATTGATAACAAAAAAAATCCAAATGATTTTGAAGATATTAACTGTTGATAATTTGAATTGTCAACCAGCAATATCTTGGAAATGGTTTGTAATTTTTAATGGCGATATCAAACCACATGAAAAAGGTTTTAAGACTATGAGAAGAAACCAGCGTTCAAACTCATGACGTCACGAATGAACTATTGATGAACTACATTCGTTGCAAAAATTCGGTTCATTTTAGTAAATTTTTTATTTTTGAAAATACATGCATATCAATATTATTATTGAACACTGATATTTAAAAGATCAACTGTCGTTACATCTGCCTCTTTCGAAGTTGGTTTAGCTATTTTTCCATTAATTTCCAGGTTTCTGTTCTATCGAAAATAGCCGCCGCTGTTTGTCGATTGATTTGTTGTGTGGTGGATTTTTTTTATATAAAAAGGAATTTTGTTTTCAATTACATTTATGAAAACAAATACAAATCATCAACATTAAACATGTTTTCGAACGCACTAGTGTGTGCCCAGAATTATTTCGAACGCACTCTAAATATACGAGTGCCATGCGGAAGCCAGGAAGCCGATGTGATATTCCTGTCTGTAGACGCGACTAGTGGAGATGCCCTTAATTGTGTTTGTTTTTGTTGACATAATCGTTTTTCTTATTCTATGCGTTTTCCTTTGTGAAAGTTTTTCTATGCCTGTGTGCTTTATTTCAAAGTTACCTACTTTATTCAATTAAGTAACTTCTGTAAGTTAATTATTATTATATTAAAAATGGAATGTTTAATTTGTCGGGAGCATATACACGAAAATGACAAAATGGTCGTCCAAAATCCTCGACAAAAAGGCCTAAAAACAATAATAAAAATTTCAGAAAAGAGACAAGATGGCTTTATTTAGCAAGCTAATTTTATTGGAAAAAGATCACATTTTAAGTGGAAAAATTCAAGTGAAATATCACAAGGCTTGTAGACAATCTTTTTTTTTTTTTTTTTTTTTTACGGATATGCGCACTCGCAAGGAAATGTCCTATCACGCTCGAGAAGCGGCAAGTGCGCGGAAATGTCGGTGTATGTTGGTCTTGAAACGGTTCAGGTTGTAACCTGCAGGGAAAACCGTCGCAGGGAGTTTATTCCACAGCGATGCTGTTCTCCAGAGATATGAATTCTGATATAATGAGGTTCTTGGTGCCTCTAGTTTGACAGTAAATTCATGGTTACCGTCTGTTTGACGGGTTCGCCTGGTAGGTGCTACTCTCGGTGGAATCATACGTGCCAACTCTTCAGAGCATTTTCCGTGATAGTACCTGTAGAAGAGAGATAAATCGCCTACAGATCTGCGATGTTCGAGACCATCCAAGTTACGAGTAAGTGCGGGGTCATTGATCAGCTTGATAGCTCGTTTTTGCACGGTATTCAAAAGCATTAAGGTATGTTTGGGTGCTGCACTCCATATATGTGAGCAGTACTCCATAGTTGGTCGAATCTGGGCTTTGTAGAGTGTCAGCAATTGGCTTGGTGTGTACAGATGTCTTGTACGAAATAGCACCCCCAGCTTTTGGGAGGCCCTTTTAGCAATATCTGCCACGTGACTGTGCCAAGACATGTTGGTCTCTGCAGTAACCCCCAAGATGTTCAACTGAGTCTGTAATGTGACAGCACTTCCAGATAGCATGATGTTTGGCTCACCGGTGCTGGTCTTTTTTGAAAACAGAGCTGCTTGGGTTTTCTGCGCGTTGAACTGTACAAGGTTTTTGGTACCCCAGTCCTCTATTATCTCCAGGTCGTTATTTATCTGCGATATTTGAGTTAGTCTAAGATGATGGAATTCACGTGCGGAAAGACCTGTGGGTGGTATGAGTGAGGAGACTACATTGCCATCGTCTGCAAAGCAATAAAGTGGATTTACTGTTTTATCTATGAGGTCATTTATGTAAATCAGGAAAAGAGTTGGCGAAAGGATTGCTCCCTGTGGCACACCAGCATTTATTTGGTAAGAGTTGGAGTCCTGGCCATCCAGTGCAACATAAATGGATCTGTCCTTTAGGTAACTTTCAAACCAAGTGCAAAGTTTCGGCGATAATCCCATTGCTTTGAGCTTGTTGAGCAGATTTTCATGCCAAACTTTGTCGAATGCTTTAGATATATCTAAGGCAATTGTTCTTGTTTCACCCCGCAACTCAATCGCTTTTTGCCATAAGTGAGTGACGTATGTAAGTAAATCGCCAGTTGACCTATATTTTCGAAATCCGTATTGCTTATCGTTGACAATTAGACAATCTTATACGAGTGTACAAAATGTGAGGCCTCAAAATTTCGAGGAACAGGACGAACATTTTAAACTATCCTCTCGAAGTAGCCAGGAAGGATTTAATATACGAATTAGGTATGTGCTTGATTTGTAATAGAACAGGAAAAAAGGGAAAACAGCGTTTAACTTTCGTTCAGACAGGTAAAGCATGCAAATCATAATTATAATATATTTTTTTTAACGTGTTTAATAGTTATTTACCTAACAAATGCGGAAAGTGATACTTTACCGCACGCAACGGCAGTTGACCGAACGACGCGAAGCGGAGTTCGGTCAAGCCGTTAAGGGCGGTAAAGGCACTTTCCGCATGTGTTAGCTATAACAAAATTTTACCTATGAGCATCTACATCTCCAAAAAAGGGCATTGATAAAATTAATTATTGACTCAGATTAATTAATGAAATAAGATTAGATTTAGAAATTATCAAAAATCCATTTTCTGGAAAAAAAAAGGTTTTTTGATTATAAATATCAAATTCTACTTTACCGCACACTATGCGGTAAAGTGCACTTTACCGCACACTTTGAAGTCCACTTTACCGCATACTATGCTGTAAAGTTAACTTTACCGCACACTATGCTGTAAAGTTAACTCTACCGCATAGTGTGCGGTAAAGTGCTACTTTCCATTTGCAAATACGTGCGGTAAAGTGCACTTTACCGCACGCTCGTAGGTAAAATAAATTGCATACCAACAGTTTAGGGTGGATTATTAAGTTAAGTTGATTGTTTTTCTTTGCGTAGATACTAGGGTACCTATATAGTTTAGATTTCTGGATTTACTAGCTATTTTTTCCAGGAACTGAAAAAACTACCTTCAACAGAGTAATGGAAGCTGCTAAAAAGAATGGCGATATAGATATGATTTCAAAGTTGAGTTGCTATAAAGATCTTTTCGCCTATGATGCGAAATATCACAAAAACTGTTATTGCGAGTATACAGGGTGACTGGTAAGTAGACGTATTCCTTTGAGAAGGTAAAATTAGAGCCTATTTGCTACCGATTGAACATACTATTCTCAACAGTTTTTGAGATATTTATTCTTTTTCAATTTCCAAGAAATTCGCTTTTTTGCGCGGTAAATATTTAAAATTAAGGAAAATAATAAAAGCAATTTTAAATGTCACTTTTTAAATTATAAGCTGATACACTTACACAAATATCAACATTGGAAATTATTGAAACAATAGTGTTTACTATTAAATTATTTCAGTTTAAACTTAACTTTTCTTGTCAAGTTACAAACTAATGGTTACTTTATGCCTAAAAATTTCGAAAATTTCATAGCACATCAAACGTACAAAATATTAATAAAAGTTCTCGATATTATTGTCACCAGAATAAAGCACATTATTTCAGAATTAGTTTTTTGTTTTATTATTAAATAAATAAGTTTTATTTGTAAGAGCTGCCAATATTAAGAAAAAATTACTCAATTTGTTTTTAATACCAAGTGTTACAATAGAAATGTTGTCAAATATTGGTGTTAAAATTTACCTAAATTAGGTACTTTCCTTATTATTTCGTTGATTTTAATTATTTACCTACCAAAAAAATGAATTTCTTAAAAATAAAAATAAAAAAAATCTCCAAAACCTTGTATAGAGGTAAATGATGTTTAATCGGTAGCAAATGGGCTCTACTTTCACCTCCTCAAAGGAATACGTCCACTTACCAGTCACCCTGTATATCCAGTCGCAGTATTTAAGCAACACAAAATAAAAACATTAAGAATCCGGTATCTTTAAATAATACTTCTGTTCTGGATGAAGAAGTAGGATCGAGCAGTTCTAGCGATTCATTTGATCTATTTACAATTTCCACTGAAAGTAACAGTCATAATAATAACGATAACGAAATCGTCACATTGCATAGGGCGGCAGGAATTCTGAGAAAACAAATGCAAAAATTTGAAAACCATAAACGTACACTTCCAAAACCCAATAATATTAATCAAGAAACTTTCGAAAAACAAGTACCAGAATATTTACTTAAATTTATATCCTGAATAATTGTTGCTTCATATGAAGAGGTTAACAACCGCGCACTTGCCGCTTCTCGAGCGTGATAGGACATTTCCTTGCGAGTGCGCATATCCGTAAAAAAAAAAAAAAAAAAAAAAAAAAAAAACAAAACTACTTCAAAAGCAATTATTCCATGTAACATCATTATGGCACTTTCTGACAAAGAATATAAAAGAAATTATTTTCAAATTGGTTTGGGGATTCACCTACACCATTTAGTACGTAGTAAACAAATCATAAAGTGTGCTTTTTTTTTAAAGATAAAAGTCAAAATGACATTATATGTTGGCAATTCAATGTAAAATTGTCAATGCTCTCAATTTTTTTATGTAGAAAAGGCTTGTGTTGCCAACATAGTTACTGAATTTTTGACTTGGGAAATTATCTTTAAAAAAAAAACAAACTTTAAATATTTTAGCAGAAGTTGGTTTAAGCTGTCCGTATAATGACTTACGTCAATTGACAACTGCACTGGCAAAACAAGAAACTCCTGTCAATTCTGTTTATGTACCTCCAGGGATTAAAATTGTTGACGATAGGAAAAAAAGTTATATTTACGCCAGTATAGACAATTTTGACCTGAATGAAGATAGGTACCATTGATGGGAAAAATACTACACACTGCATGGCTATGGTAGCTTTCCAAAATCATGATACAGATCAAAGTTTTGTTTACGAAAACATTCCCAGGGAAGGAGCATACTCCGTAGGCATGGAAGAACTTCAAACGTTTGCACAGTCCATATTAAAATATCGAAAACCAATGCAGCGTCCAGAACATGCTCCTTTAAAAAAAATTATTTTAGACATGAAACCTGATAACATTTCGAAGAAAATCAATACTACACGGCGTCTTCTCCGTAATTTCAAAGAAGATGCAAAATTTCCTAATTGGTCAGAATATAATAACATCATTTCCGAAAACAAGATTCCTGTATCTGATATTTTCTATTTGCCTTTTATTAATAATCCACCAACCGAATTCGATACTAATTTATACCTCAATGGTCAGTTTAGTAGAACTTGCAAATGCAATAAACCAAAACCATATTATAATTACAGCAGATTTGGCAATATATTCAAAAGCTCAAGAAATCCTATGGAATAATCCTGAACCTTTAAAAAAGACAAAGTTACATTAATGCTCGGAGGAATGCACCTTAACATGGCTTTTAGTGCCAGTATTGGATACCTATATTTTCAGCGATGGAGGTCTGTGTACAATTTTAACAGAAACGGATAGATGGGAAAAACCGTTATTTCCAAATAACAGTTACAACTGTTACTGTTAATTTTAAATAACAGCTTAAAATAACAGGTTGTCGTTATTTTTAACTTCTCGTGGTAGGGTTGCAGTTAAACGATTATCGATCGGTTATGACGTATTTGGAACTTAATTCAAGCAGTGCCAGAAGTAGGCGGCAACGGCTTAAGGGTGAGGAAGTGGGGAGTGTGGTCAGAGAACGCACGTGCCTGTGTATTATTGTGATTATTATTCTGTATTTTGTCCATAATTGAGAATTGAGCAGTGCACCGTAGCCGTTAACGAGAAAAATTTTTGTATCCACCTTCTCTCTTAAACGCTCCTAATAATAGATAAAGACAGACTGTTCCAGCGTTCCAGCTGCTCAGCCCCCGCTGCCAGCGAAGAGAACCGAACCGAGCCGAGTTGCGTTTGCCAAGTGCCATGAACGAATATTTATAAAAATAACGCTCAACATCTGTAACAACGACAACGACAACCAGTGTTAAGTTTAAAAGGTGTTATTTTAACACCTGAGTGGATAAACCTTTTTCTATTTGAACGTTATTTTTCACCTGTTATTTTTGAACTGAAACAACAGTTGCAACCGTTATTTCTAAATAACAGCCTAAAAATAACAGATAGTTAAATAACAACCCATCTCTAGAAACGGATACATATGCTGAAAATACGTGCAAAATGATGCTGGAAGGAAAGCAATGCCTACTCCAGAGCCATTAGATGAATAACCTTGGTTAGAGATGCGTTTTCTAGACTATTTTTTCAATCGGTTCTTAATTGGTGTGAAGCACAAGAAAATTTAACCTTTCTCACACCTGAGTTGAAGGCCAACCTACAAAGTTTAATTCAAGACTTCACAAACTCGAGTTTTTATCGAAGCCGCTTTGAAGGATTTCTTAAACTCATCAGCTCTTTAGAACAAATTATATCAGACTTTATTGTTAGTGGTTCATCAAACTCGAACACATTTAAATACTGGCATTCCCTTCTCGAAGCAATTGATCTATTGTGGCGATTACTACGGTCATTTGTGCGCAGTTCATGACACTTTGCCATATCTGGCGGCTGTTGGCAGAAACCAATACTTAAAATGGGTTCCTGTTTACTTGTCAGATATGGAAAATCTAAAAACTAAAGTGCCTTATATGTTTGATTATTTAGCAGATGGTAACTTTGTAGTTAAAAAGACAAATGATAAATTATTCAATTGTGTGGCATCCGATATGGCACTTGAGCAGTAAATAAATAAAGATTGTAAAAGTTCTGCAGGAATTATTGGATTTTCTCAAAAACCGACAGTACTTCTTCGCTGGATGACTAGTCGGCATACTTTAGGATAATACTCTAAGAAATTTATATGTATGTATGACAATAGAAAATACTTACCGAAATAATTATATAGATGTTTTTTTTTTTTTTTTTTTTTTCTAGGTTCCATTTCAAACTCTTATAAAACAGCCAAAGAAGAAGAAAGGACCCTTTTGGCTTAAAACGAGCAAGACGTGTTAAAAATAATTAGATCTAGCGAAACAGACTGGTGTAATCCATTTAATTTAAAATCTGTACCAAAGTGAATGAATTAATAAATATATGTACAGGGTATTTGATTATATTTGGCACCATACCTACAGCCTTTACTATTTAGGATAGAAAAAAAATTTAAATACAAAACTTGACAGCTTTTTTCTGTATTTTCTGAAAACGTTATCAGAAAAAACAAAATCGCATCGGAAAATGGAGAAACGTAAGCAACTTTGATTTTTTTAATGGACCACCCTGTATATTATGCGATAAAATGAAAGATCTATTCTTTCTGATTCCAAATATATATGATATAATAACATTTGCTTGAGCAATTTTTGACATATCTCAGGTTAAATTATAAAGAATTTGCAGAAAAGTTCCATAAGGATCTCTATCTTTATAAAATTTCTTTGCAATTTAGTTATAATTTAAGCTGAGATATGTCAAAAATGGCTTATGCAAATGTGATCAACATATATATATTTGTAATCAGGAAGAAAAGGTCTTTCATTTTATCGCAAAATATACAGGGTGTTCCATTTAAAAAAGTTGAAGTTGTCTACGTTACTCCATTTTCCGATGCGATTTTTTTTTCTGATAACGGTAAAAGAAAATATAGAAAAAAACTGTCAAGTTTTGTATTTACAATTTTTTTCTATCTTAAATAGTAAAGGCTGTAGGTATGGTGCCAAATATAATCAAATACCCTGTACTGGTAAAATCCTAGATGACGAAACAGAAAAAAATTTGGTAAATCTCTCAAATCTTCACAAGAAAACGTTTCAAATTTGTTAAATATCCAAAAAAAAATTATTGGTTCTGAGTCTATGTTTCGAAGGATAATTTGTGCAGTCCGCTTCAAATCTATCTATCAGATATATTGACGTATGAATTAACACTGATTCCAGCATCCTTATTTTATGAGGATGGTTCGATGAGGAAAACGGCAAAATCTGATTTTTCAAAAAAAATTGAAAGTTTTGCAACAAACATGATAGAATGTCCCGCCGTAGATTCAATCATTATCGACGCAATGGTTTCAGTTTAAGAATTAGTTGCTGCTTCTTTTACTACTTTCAATGATCGTGCAGAAATATTTGTTAATAAAGTTTTGAGGGAAGGGCGAAAACATAAAGCAAAACGAATAAATTTAGTATTTGATACATACATTTCAAATTCATTAAAAAATGCGGAAAGAAAAAGACGTGGAGATTTTACCGCGGATTTTAAAGTATCTGGTGCTCGAAAAGAATTTATTAAATCTGCTTCAAATAAAACGGCATTAGTGAATTATTTAACCGACTATTTCTTTGAAAAGGGGCCTTCTATACTTAGCAATGAAGAAGAAATAATAATAGCAGAAGGATTCAAGAATGCCGAAAGTTGCTTTCTGTTGACCAAAAACGGTAAACCACAAAACGTAGAAAAATTAAATAGCAACCAAGAAGAAGCTGATACGAGGATAAATCTCCACTTATTAAATGATCTTCCGACTTGCAATTCTATTTTAGTACAGTCTTTGGATACCGATATTTTGATTTTGCTGCTGATTCATTATTTCTGTATCATTCCTGATATGACCGGACATAACGTTTTTATGCAATTGGGCCACAATACAAAAACGCACTATGTGTCTTTGTCCGAAATTGTAACAAATATTGGACAGAAAATTTGTAGCAAAGTATTAGCTGCTCACAGTCTTACTGGTTGCGATACAACAAATGCGTTCTACAAAATAGGTAAAAAAACAGCCTTAGATGTTTTGTTTAAACATGTTGATAAGTTGGAGGGCCTCGAGAGGCTTCCAGAACTTTCTGAAGAAAACGCTATTGATGTAAGTCAACATTATATTCTATTATTATATAAAAACAATGAGCCAGGAGTTCGCAACCTTAACGAATTACGTAATAAGCTAACACGAAATACAAATCGGCCCGCATCAGAATTACCTCCGACGGATGATGCATTCAAACATCATCTGAAAAGGTAAATTCTGGATCTTTTCAATGATTCGTATCAAACTATTTTAAAATATTTTTCTAGATGTATTTATCAGTTAAAAATATGGTACAGTAGCCACTTAAACAAAGTCACATTCGAGAATCCTAGAAACTATGGATGGTCTTTTGAGAATTATGTATGGGCACCAAATTTCTCATTAAAGGATCCTGTGCCAGATGCTGTGAGAAAAACTCTATCGTTATGGTGTTCTGATAAAAACTGTAATAATAATAGGTGCTCTTGTGTTGCGCAAGGACTTAAGTGTTGCAACGACTGCAAATATGCGTGCGATAATAAACCACTTACCACCCAAGAATGTTCGTTCGATTCAGAAGAGGATCATTTTTAATCAAGTTTTTAATGAATTATAAAACAAAATAAAATATCGAAGATAGAGAGATTATAGGTTTCACATTTAAATAATTATTTTACCTCAGCCTCTCCCGCTCTATGTGTAGAGGTTCCCTTATTCAGACGGCCATGTGATAACCGCGCGGCGCGGAGTACTTGCAACTTTAATCAATCCCAGATAAACAATTTGTTACAGATAGTTGATTTTTTTTAAAAACTTTTTTGATACTTTGTCGTCATATCATACGCAGAAACTATGACAAAATTCGTTCAAATAAAAAAGTTTCTCGCTTACCGAAAAACATGCTGCAATTAAAGTATGATTTGAAGTTCAATCCATTTTCCAAAAAGAAGTACATTCACTATGGAATTCAAACTATTACAGTTATCACCGCCTATATGTCCTCTACTGATTAAAAAAAAAAACACGTTGATAGGTTTATTAGTTTCGGAGTTATCGCGGGGTTTGTCTAAAAAAGCACAGAAATAACATTTTGGCAAATTGTTGACATTTTTTGAAATAAAAAATGTCTGACCCCGCGAAAAAAGTCGCCAATTGGCCATTTTCGATGCACAAGAGCATAACCAATCATCCTGTATAGGTTTCATCTGATTAGACCATCAAAAAAAATTTTGAAACATTTTTTTACGTTTCTACTCCACTGTATGTATTTACGAGAGACAACCCAGGAATATTCTGGGAGTACTGTTCTAGAATGCTGAAGGGTTCCAAAAAAATTAAAAACTAAAAAAGTCGTGACTTTTGCCAATTTTCCATTGTACGGCTGTTTGTGTCACATTGAAAATAGCTAAAAAGGCTAGCTACTACTACTAGCAATCAACCAAAATTAATTTTGCGAAATGTTCCGCCGTCCGAGTAAAAAAATTGTGATTTTTGCCAATTTTCGATAGATGTCTCTACACGGTTGTGTGTGCCACTCTGAAAATTATTTCATTTGTGTTCGCATATTTATTTTTTCACGACTTTTTCAAATGATAAAATAGACTAGTAGGTATGCTAATTCTGGTTTTTTCATGTAAACAATAACCCCTGTTTGAGTAATATTTCAATGTATGTATTTTAAAATTATTTCTGGAATTCGTAATGTATTTTCATACCCGACAGATCTGAGCTGAGTTCCAATACGAGGCATATTATTTTATTCGCCGCCAAAGACACCTATTATAACAACCGGATCGCTAGAACTGAAAATATTGCCAAAGAAACGTGGTCTATTGTCAACGACTTGAGAAATAAGGCTATCTCTTCCAGTATAACCTCTACCAGTATAACCTCTAAACAAAAGTTCTATCATATAGAAGTACGATGCAACCTATTGTACTTAATAACACTACTACTATTATTGACGTCGTTGATTCCGTAAAGTTTTTGGGCCTTATTATAGACAAATCCCTAAAATGGAATTCGCACATCGATTCTTTATCAAAAAAATTAAGTTCCGCTTGCTTTGCGATAAGATCAGTTTCCAAGGAACTCAACTTGTCAACTTCTAGAACAGTCTACTTTGCCCTTTTCGAATCACATCTCCGATACGCCCTTCCATTCTGGGGTTCGTGCTGTGCGACTCAATTTGACCGTATTTTTAAATTACAAAAGAGAGCTATTAGATATTCCCTAAAATTAAAAAATAGAGCTCATTGCCAAGATTTTTTCAAAAAATATAAAATATTAACACTTCCTTCCCTTTTCATACTAGAATCAGTCTGCCTTATCCGCAAACACCTACCCAGTATTTCAGAAAGGCCATTGCATAACTATCCACTTAGAAACGCGGAGCATGATCTTTATCTGCCAACTCCATCCTCCGAGTTAATTAAGAGCTCCATTCTATACAACGCAAAAAAAATGCACAATCATCTGCCAGTAGTCATCAAGTCCATAGCATCTCTTCCTAAATTTCGTATAGCTCTAAAATCCTATTTATCAGAGAGAGCCTTATATAAAGTAAATGACTTTTTTCTGACTTAATTTTGAGCGTTCCTGGATCATAGTTTATAGGTGATAGGTGATTTGTTCATTTTTATATTTGTTCATGTTATTTGTTTATGTTTATATCATTTTATTTTGACTTTGTATACATGTAGATGTATATAATACATATTTTTAACTTTAAGGCTTTGTCTACAAATTATGTTATAATTTTTTTGACAATAAAGCATTATATATATATATTCACTATCATTAGCCAATATCCAATATCTCCGAGAAAATCACTTTTGGACTTTAGCATATTGGTATACTTCCTCTAAACGATATAAAAAATTTAGGCTATTTCTACATAGATCACTTTTCCATAAGGTTTGAGCGGAGTCCTTTCATATTGTCACAATAAGCTAAACGTCCGCCAGGCTGTCAAGAATCGATCGCGAAAATACTAGAATCTAGCGAATTATTCTACTTTAATCTGGAAAATTAGATTATCGTGTGTATTCTAGATTTCACAGGAATAGATTTAGGGATATATAAGAAGGCCGGCATTGGTTTGTAAGTTAGTCTCTGTTCGAGTGTGATACGATTTAAATAGTGATTGTAAAGAGTTTAATTGTTGAGTTTGTTAATAAAGTAATTAGTGTCAGAGTGTTTTGTTAAGTGGAATAAATTATTGCTGTGTTAATTGGACTTTGATTTTTGGAATAAACGAAACGAACAACGAACCCAAGATTTTTGTCAGCAGGCAACCCAAAGCCGCGACAGTGGTGTCAGGAGTGGGATATAAAGGACTGCAGAGTGAAATCCAATTACGGAAGTGCGGGGACACTAGTGTAGTATAAAAACTGAACACTACGTGAACACTGGGACAGTTAGTGCAGTGCAAATAGTGACAATCACAAAAAGAGACTTAACCGATCGTGTGAATTACCCCGGAAGTGACTCTATACCCGATTTAGACTGTGATAGTGAATCTTCGAGTGAGTTCTAGAAAATTCTATTTGGAAACTAAGGGAGATATCGAATTTGTGACTTCGCCGACGTATTCGGAACATCAATCGTCATTCAGAAGAGGTTTTTCGAGGAGTTTCGGGAAAATTCTAGAACATTCTATTTGGAAACCAAAGGAGATATCGAAATTGTGACTTCACCGACGTATTTGCTGTATCAATCGACATCTAGAAAAGAAGTTTCAAGAAAATTCCAGAACATTCTATTCTAGAATAAAGCAAGTTATCCAATTTGTGACTTTACCGGCGTGTTTGGAACTTCGAGCAAAGACCAGAAAAGATATTTGAAGAAAGTTCGAGGGAAATTCTAGAACATTCTGTATATGCCTATCACGAGACAACAAACCAAAATGGACGAACAAAAAGTTGAAGAACTTCTGCGCAAAATGTTGGAACTTCAAGAGACCAAACGACAACAAGAAAAACAAGACGAAGAAGCTAGACGACTACAAGAAAAACAAGACGAAGAAGCCAGACGACAACAAGAAAAACAAGACGAAGAAGCTAGAAGACAACAAGAAAAACAGGACGAAGAAACCAGACGACTACAAGAAAATCAAGACGAAGAAGCCAGACGACTACAAGAAAAACAAGACGAAGAAGCTAGACGACAACAAGAAGAGGCTAGAAGACAACAAGAAAAACAAGACGAAGAAGCCAGACGACAACAAGAAAAACAAGAAGAAGAAGCTAGGCGACAACAAGAAGAAGCTAGGCGACAACAAGAAGAAGCTAAGCGACAACAAGAACGGCAGGAGGACCTTGGAAGACTACAGAAAATATTCCAAACCATACAAGGAACTGTCGCTAACCTAGACCAGAAGATTGAACAAATTAAAGACGATGTGCAAGAAGTTAAACACGACGTTCAAGAAGTAAAAGCTGAAGTCAAAACCGATGTTCAGCAATTAAGACAAGAAGTTGAGGACCAAGTTCAAGCACTCGAAGAAAAGATGCGTAGATTAGAAATACAGTCCATCAATTCAGCTAGTGTTGGAGCATTCTCCAGTATGAAGATAAAACCACCAACTTTCGACGGCTCTACGTCCTGGACCATGTATATTCGACAATTTGAAGCTGCTGCAAATACCAACGGATGGAACGATCAAGAAAAAGCTACAGCACTGATAGTGGCGCTACGAGGACCAGCCTTAGATCTTCTTCAGTCCATTCCTTCAATCTACCAACAGAATTACCAGCATCTTAGTCAAACTTTAGAACTGCGCTTCGGAGACCATTACAGACAAGAAGTATTCAGAACTCAAGTTAAATCAAGAGTTCAAAAACCCGACGAGAGTCTACAAGAATTCGAATCGGAAGTTAAAAGGCTAGTGAGTTTGGCGTTTCCTGCAGCTGGGGAAGACATGCAGGAATGGATGGCAGTATCTGCGTTTATTGATGGTCTCAGAGATTCGAAGATCCAGGAAAACCTAAGAATGTCCAAGTTCAGACAAAGTAGCGAAGCCCTTGTCCGGCATTAGAACTGGAAGCAATCTTTGGTGCCTCACGACCCAGAATACGAGCAGTGTCCATTGAAGACCCAAAAGATAAACAGTTGTCAAAAGAGGATGGTAGCTTCGAAACTAAAATGAGTAATTTCATGGAGAGAATGGAGAAACTGTTACTAGAAGATAGAAAAATGGGATTCCAGACAAACACCAACCCCGAGAAACCGAATAGAGTGCTACCGGTGCCATAAACTTGGGCATATTCAACGAGATTGTAGAGTGAGGATGTCCTCTCCATCAAGGGATCGTTTCCAACGCTTGTCGAGATCGAGAGACGCCAGCCCTAATAACAGACAGGGAAACGAGAACTAACCAGTATGGAGGGGCGAATGCTGGTTAGTAATGACGAAGCCCCCAGGGTTGTTTACATAAAATCATTGGGCAGTCATTATAGAGGATTAAAATTCGAAGGACAAATTAATGGAGAATTGAAAACCATTACTTTTGATACGGGTGCTGAAGTTTCCATAATTAAAAGAACATTAGTCAAGTCTCGGGCAATCCAACCGCTCACTAGAAACCTGTCACTACGAACAGTCACCGGCGAATCTGCAGCAGTTCAAGGAGAAGCTATGGTTGAGCTCACTTTTGGATCTACCACCTTCAGGCACAAAACATTAGTCGCCGATATAGAAGATGATTTTATTTTGGGAATGGATTTGATCGGCCAACATGGTTTCTCTTTTGATCCTTCCATGAACATCCTTAAATTTGGTAATGAAGAAGTTGTCCTAACAACACAAGAAGAATCCGATGCCGTTAAGATCCTGGCCACAACCCCAGTGAGGATTCCTGGAAGTACTGAGAAGATCATTTGCGGAAAATTAGAAACAAACCCTGGGTGTTGTGTTGGGCTAACACGTAATTTCATTGGAGATAAACCAGAAAGATTTCTTGTTGGAAAGACCCTAGTAAGAACAAATGGAGACATTATGATAAGAATTGCCAATGTTTCTTCCGAAACAGTAAGAATAAAAGAAGGAGACATTATTGGAGCTCTCGAACCAGTGAAGCAAATATCGAACTGTGACCTACCAGATAAGCGACATTTTGTGAAATCCAAATTAGATACAGACACCTTGATGCAGACCTTGGCGAAATCATGGAAACATCTCGATCCAGATAGACTTCAAGAAGCCACAGATTTCATTTTGAAAGAAGCAGACGTATTTGTGATGGACAATCAAACCGGCCGAAGCAGCTTAATTCAACACAAAATTGATACTGGATTGGCACACCCAATTAGACAACCACCACGACGTATGCCAGTAGCGAAGCAACAGGAAGTGGAAAACCAAATTGATAAAATGCTTCAAGAGGGAATCATTGAAGAGTCAAATAGTCCATGGTCCGCGCCAGTAGTATTGGTTAAGAAGAAAGATGGGAGTCTTAGATTTTGTGTGGACTACCGAAAGCTTAATGACGTCACCAAGAAGGACAGCTTCCCTCTCCCAAGAATAGACGATACACTAACAACTCTATCGGGCTCCAAATGGTTTTCCACCTTGGATCTCAAAAGTGGATACTGGCAAGTGGCAATACATGACGATGACAAAGAGAAAACTGCCTTCAGTACCGGTAGCGGACTATACCAGTTTAATGTAATGCCTTTCGGATTGTGTAATGCTCCAGCTACGTTTGAGCGACTGATGCATCTTGTTTTGCGAGGCCTTACATGGAGAACTTGCCTGGTATATTTGGATGATGTCATGATTATGGGAAATTCGTTCCAAGAACATCTCAATAACCTAAAAGAAGTTTTTGACCGCTTCCGGAATGCCAACTTGAAACTCAATCCAAATAAGTGTTTCCTATTTCAAAAGAAAGTGGAATTCTTGGGTCACGTGGTATCTGAAGAGGGCATACAAGTTATGGAAGGAAAAATAGATGCTGTCAGGGACTGGCCAAAACCACGCGACAAACATGAACTAAGGAGTTTTCTAGGATTATGTTCTTATTATCGAAGATTTGTGGAAGGATTCGCCAAAATAGCTGCTCCACTTCATCGATTGACAGAAGAAAAATCAACATTCAATTGGACCCAAGAATGCGATTCCGCATTTAGAAAATTGAAAGGAGCATTATGTACGAGCCCAGTGTTGTCCTATCCTGATTACAAAGGCATGTTGATTTTGGACACAGATACAAGTAACACCAGTGTTGGAGCTGTCCTTTCACAAATCCAAAACTCACAAGAACATGTCGTGGAGTACTACAGCAGAACATTATCAAAGCCGGAACGAAATTATTGTGTCACCAGAAGAGAGTTGCTTGCCATAATAAAAGCAGTCGACCATTTTCATAAGTATCTCTACGGACGCAAGTTTCTAATTAGAACAGATCGCGCAGCTCTAAAATGGCTTTTAGAAATGAAAACTCCTGGAGGACAGCTTGCTAGATGGATTGAGAAATTGCAGCAATACGATTTCCAAATTAAACATCGACCTGGAAACCTACATAAAAATGCTGACGCTCTGTCTAGACGGCCATGTAAAGAAGATTGCAAACATTGTCAAAGAATCGATATACATGAGAAAAACACTAGTCCAGCTGTAAGAAGAACGGGCCTGATCGTCGATGATAAATGGACTACCAAGCAAATGAGAGAAGATCAGGAGGCAGACCAGGACATCGGGCAAATTCTACATCTTAAAGAAAACGATGAATGTATGCCAGAATGGAGGGAAGTGTCAAACAAGAGCTTGATTTACAAAGCGTTGTGGGCCCAATGGAACTCTCTGGCTGTAGAAAATGGTTTGCTCAAAAGAGTTTGGGAAAGTGCCGATGGGAAATCCACTAAGAGCCAACTGGTTATCCCAAAAGACCGAGTGGAAGATGTATTAAAAGAAATACACGATGGAACCTCAGGGGCACATTTCGGAGTTAACAAGACTTTGGACAAAATTCGGGAACGTTTTTACTGGGTTCACTACCATGAAGACGTTAAAAGCTGGTGCCGAAAATGCGACATCTGTGCTACCAGTAAAGGCCCTAAACTAAGATCTCGGGGGCCCATGAAACAGTATAACGTTGGTCTTCCATTTGAGAGAATAGCGATAGATGTAGCAGGACCGTTCCCAGAGTCAGAGCGTGGTAACAAGAACATCTTAGTTATCATGGATTACTTCAGTAAATGGCCAGAAGTTTTCGCTATTCCCAATCAAGAAGCCATCACTGTTGCCCAGGTGCTAGTGGACGAAGTTTTTAGTCGTCATGGTGTGCCACTAGAGTTACATTCAGACCAAGGACGAAACTTCGAATCTGCCATCTTTAAGAAAGTTTGTGAGATCATGGGCATTCGTAAGACAAGGACAACACCTTTACACCCTCAGTCTGATGGCATGGTAGAACGATTCAATAAGACCATAGAGGAACACCTGACAAAAGTGGTCGCAAAGAACCAACGAGATTGGGACAAGCATTTGCCTCTCTTTTTAATGGCTTACAGAGCGGCTGTTCACGATTCAACAGGTGAAAGTCCGGCTAGAATTGTTTTTGGAAGGGAACTCAGGCTACCTTGCGATCTGATGTTTGGAGTACCCGAAGAAGAACGAAGAGAAATCCGAGATTATGCCGACGAAGTAAGGGCACGACTTCTGGGTATCCATGATTTTGCTCGGGAGCATATTCAACTAGCCAGTGACCGAATGAAGACCAGATACGACTTGAAGGCTAATTCGGTCGGATTTCAAGAAGGTGATTTAGTGTGGTTGTATAACCCAGTAAGGAAGAAAGGAGTATCACCGAAATTGTCTTCAGCATGGGAAGGACCCTATAGAGTAATCAAGAGGATCAATGATTTGGTTTATCGAGTCCAGCGCAACACCAGGAGTAAGATGAAAGTTGTACATCTGGACAGGTTGGCGAAATATCATGGGCGTGAAGTTGATCGGGACGATCAACCTTAAGAGGAGGGCAGTGTCACAATAAGCTAAACGTCCGCCAGGCTGTCAAGAATCGATCGCGGAAATACTAGAATCTAGCGAATTATTCTACTTTAATCTGGAAAATTAGATTATCGTGTGTATTCTAGATTTCACAGGAATAGATTTAGGGATATATAAGAAGGCCGGCATTGGTTTGTAAGTTAGTCTCAATTCGAGTGTGATACGATTTAAATAGTGATTGTAAAGAGTTTAATTGTTGAGTTTGTTAATAAAGTAATTAGTGTCAGAGTGTTTTGTTAAGTGGAATAAATTATTGCTGTGTTAATTGGACTTTGATTTTTGGAATAAACGAAACGAACAACGAACCCAAGATTTTTGTCAGCAGGCAACCCAAAGCCGCGACAATATTGAATAATAATTGGCAGGCATGGTCTAATTCCTATAATTTTTGGTAGGTAACTTTTCTAGTTATAAATATTGCTGGTTACCAATATTCACTAACCTGGGAAAGTAGCGAAATAGTACCCAGTCTCTCCCCTAAAATTTTGACTTAAAGATTTATATTTAATTTCGAGACAGATTTCACCTAAATTGCTCTAATTATAGCATTTTCACATTAGAATTTGTCTATAATAGGTATTAAAATTTAATACCTACCTACCTAATTTAATTCTGATTATGTGGCACCTGCATTTAATGAATATCCAAGAACCAATATCATGTTGCGAATTTTTTCATGCATCAGCCTAGCAAAATAGACGTTATTGACCCAATTCGCCCGTCATATAAAAAAATCATCGTCCACGACAGGTGGCACTACTTTTGAAAAATTAACCTTAAATAATTACCCCACCATGAAACAGGCGGTCATTTCATAAATTCGAATTGTAGCAGGACCTCCCCTTATAACCACCACACGACTTTCGATTTTTTCGACAAGGGCAAATCCACTCCACTTCACTATAGCCCGCGCCGGGTACCTTGAACCGCACCATTGAAGAAAATCTACATTGGTACCATTCTATGACTACAGCGGAACCACTAAACCACGAATAACCAAGGAGGCACTCATGTTTCCCACCCCATCAAAAGACGCAAGTGAACGGCAATAGCCTATCACGAAGTCGATGTCAGCTTCTCAACAGTTTGCCGCTTATTAACCGTCAAGAACTATATAGTTATTCTAGATTTTTTTTTCAACGTACGGTTTTTTTTTGCTTTGCGCATGACGCTCGGGGTGCTAATTTAGTGAGAGTGACTCTATATGAGTGAAAATGTCTAAATTTACTCAGACCTATGGTCACACTGATGACCAAAAAATGGAAAGTGAGGATTTCTTGGATAACAATACTAAATTTGTTGGTACAATTGAGAACAAAATGCTTGACAATTTTAAAGGTAGTTAGAAAAAAAAAAGTTTAATCCAACAAAACTGAAAAAACTCTCCAATTCGATGTCACACGATCTCAATAAGAAAGCAGCTCTCAAATTCAATACTTTTTTAAAATTAAATACATTGAATATTGTATTTGAAAATTACTGAAGAAGCTAGAGGACCTAGAAATAATTCGGGCGTAGAATTATTAATTTTCAATTTTTTTAGAAACCATCAAAAGTAATGATAATGTTTAAATTTCTGATAACATCGGGAAAAAATTACTTTAGAGGTGCCAAATTTATAATGTGATTATAATTAATGGAAAATGTCTAAAATTGATTAGTCAGACTTTGAACATAGTGATGAATAAAAAAAAGACGTAAAGGTTGGAATAAAATCCATAAAAAATACAGGTTTGGTTTTTGTCAAAAGATATTGGATACGTGGATTTTTGATTTCAGTGGCCGCTTTATTGATGGTAATATCATGTGTAGGTACAGGGTGACTCAAAAAGTTATGTCAGCTAACTTTATTTTTTCAAATAAAATCAACAATTTTTTATTTCATTTTTAAATTCTTCATTAAATTCTGAACATATTTCATGTATCATGTCATATATCTATCTTCAACTGTTTCGGAAATATTGACCGTAGAAACTTGACTTTTTTGCAACTTTGACAGGCTGTAAAACCTAAACGGTTAATTTAAGAGCAAAACCGATTATATATTCTTGTCTTAGTTTTCTATAAACCATTGAGGTAGTACCATAAACTATCATTTGACACCCACTTTGAATTTAACCGGAGATAAAATTTTTATCGGAATTTTTAGTCATGGATTAAATTCCAAGTTGATATCAAATGATAGTTTAAATTAAATAAAAAATTTATAAACTTTTTAAAACATACCTTGTAGTGAGTCTATCGATTTATCTGTTTTTTTTTTAAGTTTTTTCATTTATGATATAATATAGATTTTTTATAAAAAATTTAATATAAATGTATAATGAAAATTATTACAAAAAATGTAAAATATGGTATAATTTTTTTGAAAATTTTGATTTGTGTTTGATAGACTTGACAATATGATGAAGGTAATCTTTGAAGGTAATAAACTAGCTTCGAAAGCTAGGCAATTGAAAAGAGTAATAAATCTATGATACTGACTGTTTCTCAGTTATTCGAACAATATCAAAAAATAAAGTTAGCTTTCATAACTTGTTTTCGGTCACCCTGTATAAATGCTACTATCATCAAAAAAACGGCTACTAAAATCAAATATTGACATGTCCGAGTTTTTTTGAAAAAAAATCAATCCTTTTTTTTATGGATTTTATTCCAACCGCCTTTACGTGCCCACCGTATAATGATTAGGTAGATATTAAATTATGTTAATGTTTTTGACACAAATGAGAAAGATATGCTTGAAAATATCAAAGGTGGTCAAGAAATAAAAATAGTTTCAATTTATTCATAGATTCAACCAGAATTAATAGGAAAAAGTATTCAGGGTTGGCTTGTTGAGAGCGTTTTTTTTTACTTTTAAGAAAGTTTTAATAAGTACCAATTATATTTTTTTCTAAAAAGGTGAATTACCCTTAGGAATTACCTAAAAACTCCAATAAAATAATGGCTATAACCCGTTCTGGCATTGTTTACAAACCACAAACGCAATTTTAAATCAGCAAGCAATAACAGTTGATATTTAATATGTATTACTAGACCTTAAAAAGAACACCACACACCACACATTAGAAAATTAGCTTCAAAACAGGTCTTGTTAACTTCACTTGTTAAACTTGGTTATTATTCATATTTAGCCATAAAAATAGTCTATTCGGATTATTAATGTACTATACATATTCCGTTATTTTCTTAGATTTGTTTGTTGTTCTTCAAATATTTGATCGGAGTTTTTTCCCAGAAAATAAATTATTTAAATCGTATATTTTATAAATTTACATTTCCAAAATCTCACAGAATCAAAAAAACCATCAGAAAATGGATTTTTGATAATTTCTAAATCTAATCTAATTTCATTAATTGATCTGATTCAATAATTAACTTTATCAATGCCTTTTTTTGGAGATGTAGATAGGTAAAATTTTGTACCTAACACATGCGGAAAGTGCCTTTACCGCTCTTAACGACTTGACCGAACTCCGCTTCGCGTCGTTCGGTCAACTGCCGTCGCGTGCGGTAAAGTATCACTTTCCGCATTTGTTAGGTAAATAACTATTTATTATAAAGAGTTTCCGGATGTTTTTTTCAATTCAAACGAAAAGCAAACTAGGAAACATTTAATACTGTATAGCAATAAGTAACATGATCGTTTACAATAGGGTAGTGGACAAGGTATAATTTTGATGAAATCGATGGCCCATTCTTTATCTATGAAGTAAATAAAAAATATTCGTATCAAAAGAAATTTCAGAACAAAATTCTAACTTTGTTTAAAACGGCTATGAAACTAGAGTTTTGGGACACACTTTTCAAACGGAAATATTTCGCGCCTTGATTTTACGTCATAGCTGCTGTATTTGAGTATGAAATGAATCAAACCTTCGTCCTATATTCGACACACACTTACTCATTAGTGCAAAAGAGAGAGATATCAGCGTCTGTCGGGTATCATTACATGTAGGCGCACCCTCAACATAACCCCACTTTTTGAGAGATTTCCATTTGTCAATCAGAGCGGTCTGAGTTTATCTGCATCTTTTTCTTAAAGCATATAAAATATAAGGACGCGCAGACCGCGCTCTCGCCACTCTTATTAATGTCAGAAACAACAGCTATAATAGTATGACGTAATTTCCGGGCGGTAAATTATAGCGTTTAAAATAGGTAAAAATTTGTTAATTTTTTTTTAGGTTTATTTTTGTTTTCTGAAATCAAAGAATCATCAACTACTATTTATTTTGTTATGGAGATTAATTAAAAAAATATTTCAAAAAATTGTCCACTACCCTATTATACGTGAAACACAATATCCAACAAATGGCCACCGCGACTTCTCTCACAGCACACACTTCTTTTGCCAAAGTTTCCGATCACATCTGTGCACATTTCCGGTGGTATCTCTCGAATAATGCGCCAAATATCATCTTTCAACTCTTGAATTGTTTGGGGATTGTTCACATACGCTTTTCTTTTGATACAACCCCACAAAAATAGTATAGTGGCGTTAGATCGCAAGATCTAGGCGGCCAATTAACATCCCCATTTCTTGAAACAAGTTTACCTTCAAACCGTGTTTGCAATAAGTCAAAGGTTTCACTTGCTGTGTAACATGTTGCGCCGTCTTGTTGGAAAAGTAAAGCGTCTGACAGAAAAAACGCATCACCCCATAGAATTATAGACATTTGTCAATCAAATTCTGTACCTATGCTTGGGCTCTTGAAAGTAAAATTGAATTTACTAAAAAATATAGAAATAAAGTAACATTTTATCAAACATTGTTATTTTATACACCATTAAAATTTGTTAAAAAATATACAGGGTGTCCCACTAAGGTCGACGAGGTACGTTATTATGGAAACCATAAGCCTTACGGCATCGGGATTTTTTTTTCTTCACTAAATCGGCCAAGAGAAATTGATGGAAAATATTTTCAAGTTTCCAAGATGGCCGCTAGGGAGCGCAATCACGATGATATAACTAAAAATTCAAATTTTCTCGAAAAATCGCTATATTAAGGTACTGTTTTAACAACAGAAATCAAAAGTTCGTTAATTTTTGCGCCAGTTTGCTTATTAGCCTTTTTTCGTATCTTCACTAATAAGGGCGGGGGAAGCTGGTGAAAAAATAGTTTTAAAAATTGCTGTATCTTCCATATCCCTTATCCAAACTCATTCAATTTGGGCTTATTCGAAAGAGAATTTCATTGTTATTAAGAGCACCACTTCGTTCGGGGTCGATAGTTCCCAATGCGTCTTCTAGAGGGCGCTGTTTAACCAAGATCCAGTTTTTTTCTAATTTTCTGGAAAAATCCAAATGGCATGATATATTTTTTTATAACTCTGCTTAAAGAGCAAAAAATTATCTACATTTTGGCGCAAACCGCAATCCGATATCTGCATCCGTTTTCAAGTTATTTGCAAATAACTATTTTAATCGAATATCTCCCTCCTGTCATTTTAAATCAATCAAAAAATCTCATTTTGTGGTCAAAAATTAGTTTCAAGTGGAAAAATTTCATGACATGACATGAAAACAAAATAAAATAGTCATAAATGTTAATAATTTAATAAAAATTTATTGTTTTGCTCAGTAAGGAAACATTTTTAACAAAAACCACTCGTGCTTCTAATTTTTCCTGACGCAAATTCTAAAAAACTCGTTTGCAAGTAATTTGTTTACCAAAATACTGGCGTGAATTTTTTTCATCTATGAGTGTGTGGAAGGTAGCACTTTGCAGCACATGTGCGGTAAAGTACTTGAAATACAAAAATATTGACACTCGAAGGTGAAATTTTGTACCAACACATGCCGAAAGTGCCTTTACCGCTCTTGACGCCATGACAACTGCTGACGCGTGCGGTACAGCCCTTAACGGCTTGACCGAACTCCGCTTCGCGTCGTTCGGTCAACTGCCGTTGCGTACGGTAAAGTATCACTTTCCTCGTTTGTTAGGTGAATAACTATAACAGGTACGAGCGTTATAATAGGTATTTACGTAACAAGTGCTGAAAGTGATACTTTACCGCACGCGACAGCAGTTGTCATGGCGTAAAGGCACTTTCGGCATGTGTTGGTACAAAATTTCACCTTCGAGTGTCAATATTTTTGTATTTCAAGTACTTTACCGCACATGTGCTGTAAAGTGCTACCTTCCACATACTCATAGATAAAAAAATTTCACGCCAGTATTTTGGTAAACAAATTACTTGCAAACAAGGTTTTTAGATTATTCGACAGGAAAAATTAGAAGCACGAGTGGTTTTTGTTAAGAATGTTTCCTTACTGAGCAAAACAATAAATTTTTAATAATTTATTAACATTTATGAGTATTTTATTTTGTTTTTATGTCACTAACCCAAACTGAATGAGTTTGGATAAGGGGTATGGAAGATACTGCAATTTTTATAACTATTTTTTCACCAGCTTCCCCCACCCTTATTAGTGAAGATACGAAAAAAGGCTAATAAGCAAACTGGCGCAAAAATTAACGAACTTTTGATTTCTGTTGTTAAAACAGTACCTTAATATAGCGATTTTTCGAGAAAATTTGAATGTTTAGTTATATCATCGTGATTGCGCCCCCTAGCGGCCATCTTAGAAACTTGAAAATAATTTCCATCAATTTCTCTTGGCCGATTTAGTGATGAAGAAAAAAATCCCGATGCCGTAAGGTCTATGGTTTCCATAATAACGTACCTCGTCGACCTTAGTGGGACACCCTGTAGACTTTTAGTGAGTGCTGCGTTTTTTTTTTCTAATTTTTTTGAGCTATGGAAAGTTCAAAATGAACATGCCAATAGGGAACTTACACATTAAATTAAATATGGAATAAATAATAAGATACAATAACAAACATCCTAATAAATCATGCGATTAGGGAAAAAAAAATTATATCCTATTTCTGATGTCCAAGATCTTCAATTGAAAACACCAAATATTTCGAAATTCATGACGCAATCAAAAACGGGTTTCTATGGGTCGTGACGTCGCAAGGCAGTAATAATCGGGTCGCGCCGCCATTTTACTACGCTGGTGTCACCTGTCAAATTTATCGTAAACGGTCATTGAACTAAACAATTCCTGCGTTTTTATTCTCATCAAATTTTACCGATGGATATACCATTCTATGTCGGTGATTGTCATTTTTCATTCACTAAACAAAGATAGCTAACTCATCGGTGAAGTCACCGATTAAAATAAAACCGAGAGGAAGCACTCTGGAACGGGCGCACTGCTAGTGTGCCAAATTTTGATGTATGCAACCCAGTAATACGCGGAGGGATTATTGTCTCTCGCACTCATTGCGGTTGATGTAAAAGGAAGAAGAGCTTCTTCATCTTCCTAACCTCAATTGAACCAAACACTTGAAACAGCTGTTCTCAATAGCCGCCATAGTGCAAAGAGAGATGCAACTCCCTCTTGTTTGTTGTCCTTCCTGGCACAAATCCTCGCGTGGAAACAATTATACAGCCGCTTTTCCAATGTGTGTTTATATTGTAAACGGTATACATAACAACATAACCATAATCTAAATCTACCTGCTCGAAGTGCTTCACTGTCAACTGAATTTTGTTGTCGAGTGATGTCACACTTTTTTGCGCGCTAATCGGTCGTTTTAAATGGCGATGTTTCGAGCGTAACATCAAATATTTATAAAAAATTAACGGCTGATTTTAAATGCTCAATATTTGGCGTGTCTAAGTCTTTAGTGTAGTAGAACACATTTTTGAAATAAAAAAAAATGTGCAAGTTCCCTATCAAAAGGATGATCGACAATGAAAACTATTTTTTCAAAAAACAAGTTTAGAACCCTAACCGATAAATAAAGTTATGTATTATTTATAGTCTGGTCAGGGAATCTGAAGCAACGGGGAATCGGTAAGGGGGATGTAGTTGTAAAAAAATATGACTGATTTCATTCATAAAAAAACCCAGCTGCGGCCGGAATTTTTTGAAAGTTCAATATCATATTATATTGCAACTCGTACACATAAATCGACAATGACCAAACCACTGGATAATTTAATTTAACTCGATATTTCAAGATGGGAGGATAAAATTACGGAGTCCCTGGCCAATAGCGAGTCGTAATTCCCATGGCAACCCCATGGGAACCCATCAGGCTGCATGTTTGCCAAATTGATAAAAGCTGATATCTTTAGATAGAAAATACTTACCATTTATAATAGACAAAATTGAAGAAATCAGTTAGGTATAGAATAAGAATAGATCCAACAATAACGTTGCAATATTTAGCGTTTTCCTATTACATATCGATATTTTGTTATTGAAAAGTGAATTTTCTAATGAACTGTCTAGTATTTTTCCTTTTTTTTTTTTCGAACTTCTTCCGTAGCTTCAGATCCCCCAGAAAAGGACATAAGTTACTACGACAACAGGTTTAAATCTATTCGTTTTGTCAAATTTTGATAGCCAATTTGTGAGACAACGCGTTCTCTTCAAATTAAATTATGTTGTAATATTTTAATACTCTTAATAACTTTTCGGGTCTTGTCTTCATTAATTTAGGTTTTTCGAGATAGCTTTTTTTTGCAATTTTCAAGTTCTAGTTTTCAGATATACATAGTCGTGTTAGATATGCTCCAAAAAGTGGTCGACCAACCACTTATTATTAAGTGTTCAGGATAACCAACATGTCACATGTAAATATAACCAGCCATAAGCTTGAAACCTTGATGTTACGAAAGGGTCAGGGTCAGTTGTTAAAGTGACATCAACGTAAATCAAAGATGATTTCCACTATTCTGCTTTTTTCTAGTATTAAAATATGGAAAACGACATTTTCTCAAGCAAAAAGCTTCTGACAAATAAAAAAACAATAATGCCAAAAAACTAACACTGTGTTTATATATCGAAACCGACTAGACGTACGATTTTGTAGTCAAAGCACTCTCTGATTTAGTATTTTCGAAGACCCTATCAATACGACCTTTACACCGATCAATATTGTGCATCAGGTCTATTACCTACCTACTTCCAGCTCGGAGAACGACACTGTAGTGGCATCATTTTATAATGACCTCGAGTCGGCACTTGAATCTCTATCAAATCGCGAAATGGTGCTTGTCTTTGCAGATTTTTACGCTAAAGTTGGTCAAACAGTAGATGAACATCTTAGGGCACATATTGGTAAATTTGGTCTTGGTACCAGAAACGAAAGGGGCCGAACACCAATTTTGTATTCACCTCAGCTTCTCTTTTGCCTGGGTCTCGCCAGGTGGACACTATCGCAAACCCCTCGAATACATTTTGGTTGGAACACGATGGAGGTCATCTATTAGTCTTTGTAAAACTCTACCAAGTTCCGATTATGGCTCAGACCATCAACTTCTTCTTTGTGAGCTTTAGCTTAACCAGAAGTTATGTCCACGTTCTAAGCGGAATCTTCCACCAGATATAGTTGACCGTGCCTCTTTTTGGTCAAAATGTACTTAGCTTTCTCGGAGTGTCTCGATAACAGATGAATCTCCTTCTGATACTATGTGGTTAACATTTAAAAGTGTTCTTACACAAGCCGCCCAAACAACTCAACCAAAACGCAGAATTCAGCCTAAACAGCCATAGATTACCACCCATGCATTATCCGTCATTGAGGCATGTAGAGAGGTTAAGATCTCAGGTCTGGATTCTGAGTGATTAGGGCTTCGCGAGTCCACCAAGACCAAGACTCTCTCTCGAGACTCTCGTCTTGGTCTTGGTCTTGGAAAAAAAAATCGACTCAATATTTATAAAAATATGCAAATTCCTATTTCTACTTTTAATGTCTTTTAATTGAATCAATTCATCACATTTATTATTATTTTTTTCCTCAGTAAAGAATGGCAATTTTATGGTGTGTTTGTCAACTTCCCTGTTCCGTTGATAAAAATTCTAATTAAAGAATTGATGTTTGTTTGTTCCTCTGTGTTGTGGAATGCTTTATGCAGTATTTTTTGACATGAAACGCTCTTGCTGGTTATTTCTGAAGTCCTAAACCCATTATCTCTGCTCTGTCGTTATATGTTATGTATATTTTAAAAATTTGATATAAAATTTTTTCAAGACTATTAAGACCAAGACTGAGCCAGACTTGTCTTGGTCTTGAAAAATTAAGACCGCATTTATTTTTCGAAACCAAGACTCACCAGTCTTGGTCTTGGTCTTGGTCTTGGTCTTGGTCTTGGTCTTTGTCTTGGTCTTGGTCTTGGTGTTGGTCTTGGTCTTGCGAAGCCCTAATTCTGATGCAAAGCACGATCGATATAGACAATTTATACGTGAAATTCAAAGACTCTGCCGTCAACATAAGAACTCTTCAGGAGTGATGCAGGGAGATGTAGGACCGTGCTAATATAGGCCAGTGCTAATATAGGCCATCCAGGAGAGATGTTTCTAATGATTAAATGTCTCTGTCGGGACTTTAAACCTAAAACTTGGTCATTTGAGAATGCCGATAGACATCTCATCACCAGCTTGGACGAGGTCATTGAGGCATGGCGTATATACTGTGAGAACCTTTAACCCGTTCATTCAAGCACCTTTGTTCATAGTTAGTTCATAATTAACTCCTCTTGACTTTTTCTCAAACAAAAAATCCGAAAAGGTTGGAAACTGGTAGTTTCCTTTCAAGAAATCAAAGTTGATCCTGTATCCTCAAAAATATAACAAAAAATTTTAAGCAAAAAAACACTGACCACTTCTAAATTTGTCTATACCTTATCCCTTCTAACTTGATCAAAATAATTCTCTAGATCAATAAACGTGTACCTATGTTCCTTTCGACCATTTTTTTCTCCGATATCTGCTCAAAAATAACTAATGGTACCTACTGTGAGCTAAGCACTTCACGAGTTGATCTAAAACCCATTTGAATTTCTTCTTGTGTCTTTTCCATCTAAACTTTCAGTTTCTTTCTTGTTTTTTTTCCAGAAGTCTTGCATATTATTTTGCTACTGATGTACTAGTTATTGCAATGAGTCAACTTCGGAACTTTCATCAATACCTTGCTATTTGATTGTGACCACGGTTGTTCATTGTTCAGCGATTAGATACAAATACAAAACCTAATTTCCTTTAGACATGTTTTCATTAAACAATAAAAACCATTCAAAACTAGACAGGTTTCTTATAAATTACAGTTTGTTTGTTACGTTAACTCTAATTTAACTTAGCTCTAACTTTGTTGCCTGTTTTCTTGAAAATATTTATTTAAAGCGCAAATTTCATAGTTTTCAATTTTCCAGAAACCATCAGGAGCAATGGAAATAGTAGTGCGATCGGAGCTGAAACACTTGATCTAATTAAAGATCAAAAATCTATACAGTCGCGATCCATAGGCGTCGGGACGCATAACGACGTTGACGAAGAAGAGTTTCCGACGTGTAGTAAAAACTCTGGTAAATTTGTGGACGAAGACACGGTTCTACGAAGAAGGTCTTTGGTGCCTATGAGCAGTATGGAGGAGGAAAATTTAAGGGAGAGATTGCACTTGGCACATTTGAGGCTGACTAGTGAAATTGTCAATCGAGAGCAGAAGTACGCTAGGGAGGGATTTAGGAGATTATTTCAATCAAAGGTAAGATTAGTTTTAGCTTTTATATGGCATTATGGCAATTTAGTGGTAAAAAGTTCGAATATATTGTTTAAAACGTAAATTTTTTGGGACTGGTTCAACTGGTTGAAAATCGTAGGAATTACTGGAATGTTCAAAACATAAGGTGCGTTTATAAATATATCGATTTTCTTTTACAGCTCTCACCAGAAAAATTTAAACATCAAAAATGCAGCCAACTGCGCTTGTTATGTTTAATAATATCAAAAAAAAAATATTCAAATAAAACTTGTAGAGGGATCAGAAAGAGTGAATGAAGTTTGGCGAAATCTATTTTTCGTAGGTAGACTTTTTGAATCATCGCAATAGCTGATGTAAAACTTATAGTCGGCGACCAGTTTTATTAGACCATTTTTAACATTGTCAAGAATGTTCGACTCGACAATTTATTTTTCCTATAATCAAATTTCAAATAAAAGCTTCCCAATTATCTCCATGTTCATCTTTGCTCCAGCTCGACTTCTACAGTTAATGTAGAGAAAAAGTCGCCACAAAAGGATTAAGATATTTGAGACGATTACATATTTCATTAATTTTGGGTTCAAAACGATACCGCCAGTTAATTAAAAATCATATTTATATTATATGTATAAAATTAAGTTTAGGTGTAATCTGATACCGCTAGCGGTCAAGACATAATCTGATGGTTAACATCGTATTTATTAACGCACGACACGGAATGTAAATAAAAAGCTTAAAGATATTAATAACAGTATTTGCAATGATAATGAAATGTCTTTTCTAAATGTCTTGCAAAAAGTTCTACTTTTTCTCCGTTACTCCTTGCCCATTGCTGGATTTGACTTTTCTTATGGGTGGAATTTGGTAACTGGACTTTTAAGACCTTTGGTTGCTTTCCTAAGGAAATAATCTATGAGTTCACTAATTGTTAATAGAGTCATTTTTGATTTCTTAAATTTCACGCCTTATGCCCTGGGTCATATTGTTGAGAATTGTTTTGTCATGGGGATCTCGACTTTGCTGCCATTTTCTTCTCAGTTTCCTTTTTCTACAATAAGATCTCTGATTTTTTTGATTACCTTTATCCCTTGGCAATTCTTTTTGGTTTGGGCACTCCACTGGGAAAACACTTTTTCCCAAGATGCTTATTGAGTATTAACGATAAAACAATCGACTCCCTCATCAATTTGAGTGGCGTTCGCAACAGTACTGATAAGTTTATTTTTTTTGAGAGACTTTGTTTGAAACTAGCTCAGTCCGTCAGTTTATTAACTAATGAGATAAGAGGTGCTTCTCTCTTAATTATTTATTCACTAAGAGTTAGGATAGGTGAGTGATCTGAGTGTAAATCATAACTTTCTTCTATTTTCAGAAAACCTGAAGATATTATTTTTACTACGAAAAAATCAATAAGATCAGGCATTTTTCCAGGATCTGTTGGATAATATGTTGGCTTACCAGTGGATATGGGCTTGCAAAAGTTCCTTACCCTTGGAATTGGTTAGTCCGGAAACCCAATAGGTGTTTTTTGCATTAAAGTCTCCTCAACTATAAATTGATTTCCTAATTTTCTAAGAAAGTCAAGATATTGATTTTTCTTGAATAGATGTCTTGATGGTATATAGGCAGCACATAAGGTTAATGTGTATGTTTTGGTTTTTACACTTACTGCTGTAGCTTGTATTTGTATTGTTTTATATCCCGTCTCTTCAATGTGAGATATGTTTTCTTTAATTATGACAGCACAACGCTTCCTCCATGCGCTTCCCCTATCTCTTTAATATGAGATATGGTTTCTTCAATTATGACAGCGCTTCCTCCATGTGCTGTATTGCTAGGATGAATTTGTTACACTTTATATCCTTTAAATTTAATGCAAAATTGATTTGTGAAATGGCACCCTCTAGTTTTGGTTCCGAACAGTCTACAGTCAGATGTTTTCTGTACACCTTACACATCCTGGTTCTTTAGCAATATTTTTGCGTATGTCTATAAGATTAACATCTTTTGCATTGATGTACTAATTTGGAAGTTTTTAGTGCTTTCATTTCCAGTTGACTTCCAAGGATGTTGAAAATTCCAAAAATTTTGTTGTGTGCATCAAAGCTAAATGTTAGCATAAACATATGTGATCGTTTTGTTTTCCACTTAAGTTTGTTGCAGGCTTCTTTTAAACCCTTTTTTTTTGGGGGGGGCTAGAATTTTTTTTGGATCACCCGAAAAGTGTAAGCTGTTGGCAATTACTCTAATTGGAGCAGCAATATGGATGCCAATGAAACTTTATTTCATTAAGTATTTTAGTGACCAGTTTGTAGCTGTCTGCGTCCTGAACGCTTATTTTGATATTTTTGTTATTAAGAACTTTTATTTGATTTGGACTCCTTCTATGATATTTAACTTATCGTAAACATCATTATAGTTATTTAGGTATTAAGGGCGGTAAGTGTCATTTACCGCCCGAGAGTGTTTGATATTCGAGGGTGGTTAACGACACTTAACGCCCAAAATACTTATAACGTTTTATGCACATCGGACTGTTCCAGTTCAAAAACAAAATAACTATACCTATAATATAATAGGGTCGTTTCATGATTTTTTTTTATTTTTTCATTGAATTAGGCACATCAAAATCTATTCTTGGTTTTTTTCCCGCATTTTTTAGAATAATATTAAAGGAGATATTTCAATTTGAAATTTCACTATTATTCGTTATTTTTTAAATTGTAATGACGTCACAAGACGCGCTTGCGCACTGTATTTCTAAATTTAAGTTTGCATCACTGACAAAATTTCCTAGTTGTCTAGTTGGCTGCAATGCCACTGGCCCATCTCCTGTCTTCTTTTAGAGGTTATGTCAGTTATTTTGTTTATTTTGATTTGCCTGTCTAGTCTGGTTGATTTATAAAATAAAAAATAAATACTTATTTCACCCGTTTATTTGATCGGTTTATGTGAGAAGATGGATAGTGGATTTATTAAAGCCTCCAGCGAAAATTTACCTGAACTAAATTTTGTGATGTTGCAAGAGTTTTTTGCCAAAAATACGGATTATTTAAGTGCAGAAATAAGCGGAGTCAAAACCGAGGTCAAAACCTAAAGGTGGGTAGTGAAATATTGGCATAATTACTGTATTGGTTTAGCTTTGGCCCATTATTATATTACATTTTTAGTAGCAGGGTAACAGTTTTATAGTTTCATATATTTTTAGGTCAGCGAGAGCCAGTTATGGTGACAATGCTATTGGCTATGTGCATTAATGTGCAGTTGAAAAGAGACAGCAGAATATCCTCTGTTAGGAGCATCGCCAGATGGAATAAGCAAAGAATTTGTGATTGAAGTTTAATGTCCTAGCAAAAAGGAGACTGTGAAAAACTACATTAAGGAAAATGGAAATATAATGACGAAATACATGTGCCAACTTCATTCTTCAGTTACAAATGTTATTGTGTAACAGACAAAAAGGACTATTTTGTGTGGCAAGTCCCAAATTTGGAGAGGATAATGAAGTGACAATTTTTGAATTAGACTTAAACATTAAGTTTATTAAAGTAATTATTAAATCAGCTGAAGAATTTTGGAAGAAAAATGTATTTTCAGTCATTTTGAATAAAAATATATGATTGATTTGGGAGTCTGGTAGTTTTCTTATTTACATTATTTATGCATTAAAAGTACCCTTTTAATCCCCAGGATCAAATTTCACTTTATTTCCCAAGGGATTAACTTTTTACTTCATTTCCTGTGGAGTAAACGGAACGGGGAATAAAAGGGTACTCCAAAGTTGAGAGAATAAAAAACACTTTAGTCCTGAGATGTATACACTATTTTATGTACTTTAGAGGGATCAAAAGTACTCTTTTAATTTTCAACCCCTAAAGTGCATATGATAGTGTATACACTTCAGGACTAAAGTGTTCTTTAATCCCTCAGCAAATAATAGCACTCACTTCGGGATTAAAAGTACCACTTTAGTCTCTAGGTGTATAATGTACTATTTTGGCAGTAAAAAAAAGTCATAGGTATTTTTTTTATACAATATATTCAAAAAAGCATTTTTTTCTAGCTTCGACATAAAATTTATTTGATTAATGGCAAATTCACTATTCCACAAGCAATAATTATTAAATAATCAGTTTTTGCCACAAGCTGATGGTCAATGCAGGAATGTCCTTTGAGTATTTTTAATTCTCACTTCTCACAATCTTTGTATCACTCTTTCAATATGGATTCGTAAGCTGGCAATTCTTTTATTCAGCTTTTTCACAAACTCGGATTCTGCCTAAATTAATATGTGGAACCACTTTTTTCTTCATAAGTAATTTGAAGTTTGTCATCCTAAACTGCATCTAGTTATCACAATCTTGTTCCATCTATAAACATAATATAATGTTCATATTTTTGAAATAATGTAAAACAGAAAATAGGTGTTTATAAAATGAAATTTGGCAACTAAGTTTACTTACATTGAAATGATCTTTGCAGCAATAAATTCCACCAGAAATACCAGACAATACATTAACTCTTTCCACAGCTAAACACCAACTTCTTCTTTTTGTTCATTTTTGGGGACAGCTATAAAGATTTTCTTCGAATTTAGATTACTGTTTTTACAAGAAGGAACAAAACATTTACGAAAATCCATAGCCAAATAATGAACAGTAGGTAGGACTTAGGTGGGTACACTGAAACTGAAATGCATGCTCTATAACATCAAATAATGAGAAACAATGACTTACCTTGAATATATTACACGTTTCTTTTAAATATTTTTCTTGAAACCTCGGAAAAACCGTTGAAAAACTCAAAAAATAATGAAAATATAACAACGATCAACGACATTCCAAAATAATAACAAAACAACATAACCTCACAAAATTGCATATGTTGATGGATTTGTTTACAACTGCTTTGCGCATGCCCGCCTAGTGACGACATGGGAGAAAGAGACGAACAATTCGACAAGGACAAAAAATGTTTAAATTTTAAATTAATTTAAATAATCCAGGAAACAATTTTCAATAAAACCAATATGACATGGCCAAGTTTTAGGCCTCACTATATCGAAAAATAATGGTCAGTATAATTTTAATAACAGGAGGTAACGACCCTATAGCATCCATTTGACATTGTTTTCAAAAATATACAGTCCACTGAAAAATTGGCAACTTCTGTATTCGCAAATCTTCTAAAAATCAACAACTTTTATATTTTTCATGGTTATCCACACCGATTTTGATAACAATACGGGTGTCCCACGGTGGATGGCGTATTAGACGTTTATGGAAAACTAAAAAGCGGATCATTTTGAAAATTTGGCAACCGGGATAAACTACCATAATCTACACTTAAAAATATTTTTGTTTATACGGTGTTGCCGCTTCTACTCTAAACCAGTGGCAACATCGCTATTTCAAATGGACCACCCTGTATGTGATTGCATATTAGGATTCTATGTAAAATTCTGAGCGGATTTCATGTGATATACCCTATACTTAAGTTCAACTGTTTTGGAAATATTGACAGTTGAAAATTGACTTTTTGCAACTTTGACAGGCTGTATAGCCTAAATGGTTAATTTTAGAGGAAAACCGATTTTACATTCCCATCTTAGATTTTTATAAGCTATCATTTGACACCAACTTTGGATTTAATCCATGATTATAAATTTCAATTAAATTTAATCTCCGGTTAAATTCAAAGTTGGTGTCAAATGATAGTTTATTAAAATCTAAGACAGGAATATGAAATCGGTTCTCCTCTAAAATTACCCGTTCAGGTTGTACAGCCTGTCAAAGTTGCAAAAAGTCAATTTTCAACTGTCAATATTTCCAAAACAGTTGAACTTAGGTATAGAGTATATCACATGAAATCTGCTCAGAACTTTACATAGAATCTAAATATGCAATCACGTATAGGGTGTTCCATTTAAAATAGCGATGTTGCCACTGGTTTACAGTAGAAGCGGCAACACCGCATAAACAAAAATATTTTTAAAGTGTAGATCATGGTCGTTTATCCCGGTCGCCAAATTTTCAAAATGATCCGCTTTTTAGTTTTCCATTAACGCCTAATACGCCATCCACCGTGGGAAACCCTGTATATGTAGGTATGGTTGTTGGGTGAATATAATAAATAATTCTAGCTGATTTATCTCCTAATAGAGACTGGCCGGCGGTTGAATTTACCTCCCAGTCGTGCATAAAAGTTATTTACGCCACTCACTATAATCGGTTGGGGTTGTGGCTCCTTTTCAACTTTAGTAGGAAGTTCTTTTCGATTGGACTTGTTGGAGGATTCTCCAGTAGTGCCGAGCCAGCGCTCTTTTGTGATGGTGATAGCGCGAAGTACCTCTTGAATGTAAAAATAATCAGAGCTTTCCAAGCTTGTACCGTTTTTGGTCCAAAGAAATAATTAACAATAAGCACAATAAATAACTATTTGACTCACTACATTGATCACGAGTCTACGATACGAGGTATTTTTGCAAAAGTGCTGATTTTGACATTTATTTTTGAAGAGAATAGTTTGATACAAATAAATTAAAATTCTCAAACTTTCAAACGTTGATTAATCAAAAATTGCTTCAATGGTATATAAAATTTGCTTATAAATTGATACCGCACCCACAGTCGGAATATCTTCAGACAGTTGTTTATAAGGTTCCATCCACATTTTTGGATTAGTTTCAACTTAAACCCTGTATCCCCTAAATCATCAACAGCACAATCGAAAATATTGCCAAGATAAATGAGGACTGACCACGAGAGTCTGGTGATAATAATCACCATATGTACTGCTGGTAATATTTCAGCTTAAGCTTACCTAATGTTTGGTATTTGGTGATTTGCAATCCTTTTTTATTAACTGTTGTTCCACAAATGATAAATAAATCTGACTCTGAGGCAAATAAAAAGTGAGGGCCTGCTTTTAAAACAAGAAGTAAAAGCAACGGCGTTGTATTGTTTCTTGTGACCTGCCGATCGTTAAATTATATTGTCAAAGTTACGTTCGATATGCGAATATGGAGAAACCTGTCTAGGTAATAGAAAATGGCTTCTATGTCTTTGCCTCAGAGATGTTTGACTATTTTCATGTTCAATTATTTTTTTTTGTAATTTCTTCTACCCAGCATTGAAACTAATATTCTTCAAATTCTTATTATTCCTAAAATCTTTTGTGCGATGGGTATAGTAGGATATTAACACTTTCTGTAGCATTCACTATTGGCTAATGAAAAGCTCACCTAATTGCAAAATTGTAAGAAAACTTTAACGTAGCATCACCGGAAATACATGTACTTCAACTTGAGATGAAACATCTACTCAGAGGTAACCTCCTCATTCAAGCCCAATATAATACAGACGTCGTAGCTGCTTATTAAAATTGATTAATGAACACTCGACAACCAACTTTCAAATCTATCATCTACAAATCAGATTTGTGGGTGGTCGGTGGAGTACCGCGATACCTTTTAAAAACTTCCACTGAACCACATTTACTCCATTAGTATTAAATACAATTAATAATTTTTATTGAGCACGTATTTAGCTGTTTTTTAAATAGGGGCTGAATCCAAAGTACCTTCTTAAAGGCTGACCATAGTAATTATGATTGAAGATACGAGCGAGAACAAAAAAGGCGTTTCGTGCACGAAGCAAGAGATAAATTATTGCTTGGGTAAACTGGATTTTCGAATACTGGTGTTTAATTTCTGAGATAAAACGATTAAAATTATATAATGTTTGAAGGGTTTTTAAATGGCATAGGAGTTAGAGTTGCAGCTGAAGTTTTGGTGCACTTGGATATTATATCTATTCCCAGTGGACCATTTTTGATCTACTATCCTTTTTGCCAATTTGAATTGACACTGAGAAATAATCTGTCTGTTGAAATATATGGTCCTCTTTGCGATGAATCCAGTATCCTAAAAAAAAAACCGCTCATGACATTTAAGAAATACAATTTAAATTCACTGTGAAATTATTTTTTATTACCTACGATTCCTTATAAACACCTAACGTGTTAGGACATTCCTGTTCTAGCATGTGGATATGGCTTCCCAGAATCTAATTAACGAAGATGCTGTGATACAATTCGTTCAAATTAAATCGACATGTCTCGTTAGATTTGAGATTAATTAATTTTTTTATTTTTTAAATAATTATAGAATAGGTAGGTACATTTGCCATGATATATCTAAATGAGCTATAATAAAGGTCACCATTAAACATAATAATTATTAACACCTTGATAAAAATATCATCGTGTGGAATAGATGTATAATTTTCATGTTCAATCATCGATCCTTATGTTGGTTTTATCATAACAAACACAATTAATTATTTTTAATGCCTTGCCATTTGCAAAAATCGTTTAGTGCTCAACTAAATCATTAACTACGGGTGGTAAAGTGATCTTTTGCTTCAGTACAATGATAAACTAATATTATTCATTATTGACTTTCACCAATTTTTTTTTTTTTTTGGATTGACACGGTTTAATCATCCGTTGAGTTAAATAGGTGAATATTTACGTTTTCTGTAAAAATAGATTCTAAATGTGAGATTTATATCAGAGCTTAATTGTTCCGCGGCACCAAACAAACCAACTGTTCTTAGAACAACAAATTATTGAATCAACTCTGCCAAATTGAAAACAAACTGGGCGCTAAATATACCCTGGCAATGATTTTTTATTGGTACTTTTTTTCCTATAATTGAATGATATTTTGAGAAAGATGTTCAATTATTGTATTTTATGACGTAGGTATCTAGCCAATAAAGATCTATCCATATCGTAAACAGCGAAATGACATTATTCCTTAATGGGAACATATCTATAGAAACAAGTTCTTGCGGTATTTAGTTTTATGGATCTTAGATAATCTTAACGTGTCATGATGTATGGAACTACCTATCTAAAACAATAATATTGGAATTCATTATCTTTATTGTTTAATGATCCCAATCTAAGTGGTAAATTGAATGGGTAAAAAAAGAATGTCTGTGAATAATAGTTATTCCGTGCCTAATACAACGTTTAGCCAATGCTTCTGTATAATCGTATATCGTTTTAATAATAAATGATAAAAATAATTAAAATTGGAAGTTGTCACTATCAAAGAAAAAAAAAAAAATAAATCAGGCATGCATTATTCATATAAAATTCTAGATTCAATCCAATTAAAGTGTCACTATACCGTCAGTGTTTGATAAAAGTTAGTTTAGTTAGTTAGACCCGAATTTGCGACTTATACCATCTGCACCAGAGTTATTTCAAATTATTTATTACATTCTAATGAAATATGTATGTTTTGAACTGAAAAAGATAAACTTTTCAATTTTTTTTATCATCATCATAGGCGAGACACAGAGTATGATTATTTTCTATCCTATTCTTTTTGTCGTCGATTGTGCATTGTCAAACCCAGTCTCTGGCAGCATTATTGTCTCTCCCTCTGATGTTCTCTCGCTCGTTCCTGTGGTCGCTATTTTCTTTCTCCCGTGTCTTCGACGCTGTTGTTCAAAAGTTTATGGTCTGACGTGGACAACTCGACACAATGAGAACCTATCATTTGTCGTCATCTTCCAGTTGCTGGTATCGATGCGGCAATTTGCCATATTTTCCTCTAGAATATCTTTGTAGCGTTTTTGTTGACATCCTTGATTTCGATTTCTGTCTTTCTGTGACTATAGTGAATCTGCCGTAGAAGACGTGTTTGGGGCATGCGGAAGAGGTGACCTGTCCCGCGAATTTGGAGCTTGCCTTACGATGAGGGCTTTCATGCAGTTGTTTTGGCCTCCTCTAAAACACTAATGCTCGTTCGACCGTCTTGCCATTTAATCCGTAGGATCCTTCTTAGGCATTGGTGGTATTTTCTAGGCTTTCTTTGAGTCTTCTTTAGGTGCTCCATCCTTCGCCCCATAGGTAATATGTTAGTGTTGGTATTACAACTACATTGTAGACGCGAAGTTTGGTCACAGCGCTGATGTCGTGATTCTTGAAAATTCACTCTAGAAGCCGCTCGAAAGCCGCGCTAGCACATTTCAAGCGATGTTAAATTTCAGCTTCAATGGTTGTATTTGCTGACAGATGGCTCCCAAGGTATGGATGGTGTTCTGCGTTCTGCGAAGAATGGTCACTTATAGTTATATTTGGGGCTTGGGAATTAGTATCCGGTGCGGGTTGGTGCAAAATCTGCATCTTGTTAAAGTTGACCTCTAAGCTGATTCTCCTGTATGCCTGGTTAAATGCATTGATTACGCCTGAAGATCTCATCAAATGCTTTCACTAAATCTATGAAAGCCATGTATGGAGGGCGATTTTGTTCCCTGGTTCCTTTTGCATTTATCTTGCACTGAAAATCATGACAGCTGTGCCTCGGTTGAGTCTAAGGCCACATGTGCCTCTGACAGGTTCTGTTCGGCAGATGGAATTAAACGATTTAATAATATCCTGGCAAGTATATTTCCCGCAATAGAAAGTGAAGATATTCCTCTGTAGTTCTTTGACTCCTTTTTTAAAAATGGTAACTGTTTCTGTACGGACCCGGGCGTTAAAATCACCTAAAAGAACAAGTTTATCCCATCTAGGTACAGATGATATGGTTTCACTGAACTGGGCATAAAATTCCGCTACTTAGTTTTCGTCCGTTGTGAGGGTCGGTGCGTAGCCGCTGATTAGCGTAGCTTGTTGGTTGTTGCTGAGGTTTAGCCGCAATGTCATTCGCATATTCCGAATGAAAGCTTAGCAAGACGGTCCATAAATTATTTTTTTTTCATAATATGATGTGTGGATTGTACACAACCGAGCGGGCGCTGTCCCTTTTTGGGTGTTGCCAACTAACGTACGATGGGGGCGGAGTAAATTTGAAGTCCAGTTAATTGTAAATCCACACATATGCAATGTGAGACGAGAGGCCACCGTAGACAATAAGTTTCTTTCATGAATTTTTTTTATTTGCTTATTGGAAAGAGGAGTCAAAATTAAGCTCAACTGTATTTTTTTCCGATTTTTTTCGGACTTGCAAAGGCTCTAAATTTCGATTTGAAGTTCAAATTTCTTGGTCCCGTGATGTCACGGCACCAAATTTCTGATTGGTCAATTTTATCCAGTGTTGCCCAGATGTCATGGATTTCATGTAAACCCATATAGCACAAAATATTTTTGGGATATTTTTTTTGATCCAACAATGGATATTTTTTGAACAAAGCTAATAAAATATTTTTAAAAGATTCAAACAACATTTGTGACCACACATTGGTTTGGAAATGTTCAAAAAATGTTTTTAAAATGTACTCAAAAAATACATTAGTTTTACAAACATATCCAAAATAATATTATTAAATGGATATTTTTTGAACATCAGAAAAACATAATAAAAGAAATATTTTTTCCCCCACATTTGCTGAACATTTTTAAAACATTCGGTCTCTAAAGTCTGGCTCGAGACTCAGGGCAAGTATCATAAAACTATTTTAACAGACCAACTAAAAGTTAACTTTTGGAATGACAAATTGTGCGATTGTTTTGGACCGTTCTAGAACCATCCTTTTTTCGAACCAAATCAAAGCTTTTCATTTGATTTAAAAACTTGTCCTTGTTTGCCTTTTCTAGGCGCCATATCTACCTGCTCTGCTACCGATTGAATTAATTCGCAGTGTTGTCACCTAGTAACCATTGTAACGGTAAAGTAAAAATGGCCATACCTGGGGTAGTATTTTCGAATATTCTCGCATGCGAAATTGGATAAGATTTCGAATGCTTCCTATTTAATTTACATTGTTGTCAATCAAATTTCGTGTCCGAAATGTACTCGAATGAATTCGAAAATACGACCCTTGGAAACCCATGAAAGCTTCCAATTATAAAAACGGTTCTGGCAACACTGGTATTTTTATGCTACTTTTTGAGGGGGATTGGACGCCGGCGCCGGCGTGGCGTATTTTCAGTCTGGGTCGGGTTCAGCTAGACTAGACTAGAGTGAAGTCAATATATTTTTTTTGTGAGGTTTGTGTACGAGTGTACGTTATTTGGCTCTGAGAATAATTGCGATTTCGATTGAGGTTCACGGTAAGTGGTATTTATATCAGGGTTTTCCAACGAGGACTTAAAACCAGGAGCCTATTTTTGAATCTGCCTGTATTTTTGTGAGAATCCAAGATAGCCATCATCCCTGGCGTGTCTTATATTTTTGGTTCAAAGATTTTTTGATGCAATAATTGAATTCTGCAGGAAAAAATACATGAGATAGGTATTATGGATTTTCTCAATAATACAGAGAGAGTAAAAAGAAAGAAAGAAGAAAAAAATAAGCCTTTGATTAATCCTCGTTGGAACTCCCTGTATCTATAAAAATAATATTGATTATTTATAGTCATACAAATTATTTTTTATTGTAGGAAGAAGAAAGGAGCTGTGAAAGAGCAGACGCAGCTCGAAGGACAATAAGCCATAATCAGTCAGGAACTGCTTAATTGAGAGGCAAATAACTTGAATCAGATGCATATGCACAAATAAAAATAATTCTGAGTTTAATTCTGAGTTTTAATTACCCAATAGATACTTACCTACCCATAAAAATTACCATCGTAAATGTTGGAATGATGTTTTTAAAATATTTTAATAATGTTTTTTAAATATCGTTTTAATGTTCTCAAAACCAATATAGTTTCTTCAATGTGTGGAAAATATTTTATTTATATATTTTTTTGAAAATGTTCCACAAAATATCCAAAAGACGTTTTAAAAATATATTTGGATATTTTAAAAATGTTTTTAAAACATTCTCAAAAATATCATACAGATACAAACATTTTTAGTACATCGTTTCTGAATCCGCATAATTTTTTTTTCGATGATGATGTTCAAAAAACATTTTCATACTTTCTAAAAATGTTTTTCATACATTTAAAAAATATCGTATGGATATTCAAAAAATATCGATTCGTTACCGCAGAATGTTCAAAAAATGTCCTAAAAATATGTTTTATGGATATTTGGATGTTTTAAAAATATATTTGATCCGAAAAAAAATATTTTTTGAATCTTCAAAAAATATTATTTGGCTATATGGGAACTTTTCCTGACCGCGACAACTAAATCGATATATCGAATCCACAGATTTGTAAGTATCGGATATGGAATCGATTCTCATCCCTATGAAAAACTTAACCCATGAACGGTTTCGAAACCACTCAGTGGACGAATTTTGGTTTCTACGCACAAATTTTACGCTTTGCGCAGAATCGTGACGGTACATTGTACGGTTTCCTGCTGTGTTGGAACAGACCTATAATCTTATTATTATTTTTATTGTCCAAAACTTCAAGAAAGGCAGAAGGCACACAAACCATCAAAAAACAAACCATAACTCCGAGCATAACCCTATAAGGCCATTATGTCATTGTTCATAATTAAATACTCATTTTCCAGTGTGTGCCCTCAATTTTTAGAAGTTTCTACCGATAAGGCAATAAGGGAATCACTGTTTGGGGAAGGTTGCTCTACCTGCATTCCACTAATACCTACCTAGTGTTGTGTTGTGAGTTTTAATTCTACATTGTTCATTTCGGCACTGAAATTGTCGGCAATGGAAATCATCTGTTTCCATCAATTACAAACCAGTCAGAATCAATTTCATTGATTGAAACTAGACGATTTTTTTTTTTCAAGTGGACTGACCGAATAATAAACAAAAATCATCATGACAAATAAAAATCCCTTTTATCGTTTTCGTACTTTATTCTGTGCCGGATTAGTACAGGTACCGATCTCTTTGTCTAATTCGTATTTAGACAAGAAAACAAAATTGTCGAAACTTTATTAAGTGTCGTTCTATTTTTCATGTCAAATGTAGGGCTGTATTGGGCTGTACCAAAGTCAATACACAAAGCGATTTTGATATACATATATATGCCTCCTTTTTTGTTCGATGTGTTAAAAAAGAAAAAAAAAAGATTCGTTTGGAACATGGAAATTTGGCAATCAGTGATTTTTGATTGGTGCAAAAATATGGCGCAAAATTCAAATAATCTGTTTTTTTTCTTCTAATTTCTGGCTTCAAAATTTAAAAAAAAATTAACCAACCATACTTTTATAGTATATATAAAATACACAATATATACCTAATTTCGATTGAGTGCAAGAGGTCTATTGATGCAGCGATTGTATTGCTTTAGAACTGAGTACCTTTCGTATGGTGTTTTTGATAAGAATAAGGTACACGGTCAGCTTGTAGCGAATGAGGAAGTAGATAGCTGTTTACGTTATACTTGTTTAAATTATTTGGAGACAGTTTAGATTTTGGATGAATGATATTGTTTGGGGTTGATGTGGTCAACTTACTTAAGGCTTCAGACTGGTTTCCAAAAAAAGCAGTTAGTTCTCGATAAGTGGGCAAATCAGAATGAGTATGTATTGCTTTCACCTTGTTCCAGTTTTACTGTACAATTTCATTAGCAAAATGATAAACTTGAGAATTTAGTAAATTAACAAGCTGTTTTAGTCGGAAAAAAGACAACGGAGAAGTAATATTTCCATTAATGAAGAAATTTGACTTTGAATATATTGGAATATCAAATTCACAAAATTACTATAGAGCAAGCAATAATGATATATGTAATAGGTGAGTAGCAATAAAATAAATTAATTATGGTAGAGAGAAGTTGTGGGTTGAGAACAAAGTGGAATAAAACTTCCTCATTTACAAATTCGCCGACCGACGTTTCTACCTTTTATCCAGGTCCTCATCAAGGCGCTTCATATAACAGATGTTTCCAATTTAAAAGGCTCACAATACAAGTCCATGAAACACAACCAGACAAATGCGATAATATCTTCAACATCCACATTTAGGTATAATTTTTAAAAATACGCTAATTTGAATTAAAAATTAGCAAATGCACGTACAGACCGAACCAAACACAGACTGTATGTGCATTTTTAATCCAAATGAGCGTGTTTTTTTTTAATTTTAAATGTGGATGATGGAGAGTATTGTCGCATTTGTTTGGTTGTGTTTCACGGAGTAAGTTGTATATATCGTGAGCCTTTTGACTTGAAAACTTCTGTTATATGAAGAATGAAGAGCCTTGATAAAAGACAAAACGTCGGCGAATTTGTAAATAGGGAAGTTTTATTCCACTCCGTCCTTAACCCACAACTTCTCTGTACCTTAATAAATACTTTGGAGGACACTATATTTTCACTTAAATAAATTGACTTATTTGAAATCTTTGAGGCCTTCTTGGAAACTGTGATCTGGCTGATGCGTTTATGAGACATTTAAAAAACAATCAGATATGTTTTTTAAATGTCTCATAGGAAAGTTACTGAACAAAAAATATATCGGATGCTGATTGGTTTTATAGGATCACAGTTCCCGAAAAGGCTTTCAGATATCTCCTTTTGATCCCATTTTGTGTTTAAAATACGGAACTCTACCTGACAATTTGGAGTGTTTATGCATTTATTCGAAAAAAAGTCGTTGAACAAGGGAATCGTAAAAAATAAATCCGAATGTAAAAAGGCCTAAGAGCATGTAGCACTTAAGTATTCGCTACATGGTGTCTTGTGAACACGTGCCCGTGATTGAATTAATACCGCCAAAGTCATGTTCAATATGTCACTGTGAAGTAAACTAGAGGTTTGTTCGTTTGTATTACACTAACTTGAACTGAATAAAAATATTTAAGTTTAGTAACGAGACTAGTTCACATGAATTTCTTTGGGAAAGGACGATGAAAGAACGGCTTGAAAATAACTAAGTACATTCGGAAAATTGAGAAGTGCATCGCGTAAGAAGTTTCTGGCTAAAAACATTTTATTAATTTAATGATCCAATGGAATTTTTTCGCCGTGATCTTCATAATTCTAAGACTTCCAATTACTTTGCATCGGCTCTTACATTCTGCACCAAAAAAATATACGCATAAAAATTACAAATAATACAAATACAATACAAATACAAATTATTTATTTCCATAGACTTTTGAATACAAGTATAGGATGATGTCAAAAAAAAAAAATATATATTGTTTAAAAATAGATTAAAATATAAGTATAAAAGTTTCAATAAAAAATGGTAAAAACATGATAAAAACAAAATCACAAGTTATCACACAAACAACATAGGTACATTTAAAAATTCTTTCTAGTTTTTTATTTATTTAGGTAGAAGGTCAGAGACGCTGCAATTCATAAATTGGTCAACAGAGTAAAATGTGTTTTTTGTAAGATTTTCCTTTAGAATAAGTTTGAAGCGAGTCAACTTTTGAATCTTTTTCACTTCAGTGGGTAGCTTGTTGTAAAATTTAATTGGTAATACTATAGGACTATTGGCTACTTTTGACAGCCTGTGTATGGGGACCTCCAAGTTCAAATTTGTTCTCAATTCATATTGAGTAGCGCCCTTAGAAATAGAATAATTGGAAATGTTTTTTTTTAAATGCATAATGGATGTAAATATAAATAATGAAGGAAATGTTAGTATTCCTAGTTCAGGGAATAATTGCTTGCACGAATAAGTGTATGGTTTGGAGCATATTGTTCTTACTGCCCTTTTTTGAGCTCTAAAGACCTCGTCAGCCCTGGTGCAGTTTCCCCAACACATAATACCATATGATAGGCATGAGTGTACATAGCCATAATAATACAGCAATAAAAGCGAAATATCAACTCTTTCACGCAATTGCCAGAGTACATAAATGTATACAGAGAGTTTTTTCAAAACCGTATCAACCTGATTTGACCAACTAAAAAGATCATCAAGAATAATGCCCAGATATTTGGTGACCCTATTCTGTGTTATTGAACTGTTATGCATTCTAACCAGTAAGCTTTTATTTAGATCCGTAAGTGAAAATAACATCATTTCGGTCTTTGATTGATTTAAAACAAGACCATTATTACGACAAAAATGAATCATTCTATTCACGGCACTAGTTGACATTTTGGACAGTATCTCAAGATCACCGAACGATGTGGTAACACTTGCATCGTCCGCGTATGCACCCACGCAATGATACGGAAATTGCTGCATTATACTGTCAAAAAAAATTATAAATAATAAGGGACCCAAGATGCTACCTTGCGGTACCCCACTAGTTATTGATAGATAACTTGAGTTAACAGATGCATTTTCATTTTTCAAATTAGTTTTTTGTTCCCTATCAGTGAGGTACGATTTTATCCAATTGTAGGAGACACCGCGCATACCGCATTTGTAAAATACGTCAAGCATCAAGTTAATATCTATTACATCGAAGGCCCTTTTCAAATCAAAAAAGAGACACAAGGACTTGTTGTTTTGCTCAAAATTGGAAAGAACATGAGTATATAAAGCTAAAATAGCATCCTGCGTTGAACGATTTTTTCTAAAACCGAACTGATGCTCACTAAAGAATTTTTCTTTCTGTAAAAACGATTCTAATCTTTTATAAAAACATTTTTCAAAAATTTTGGAAAAAATAGATAGGAGCGATATCCCACGGTAGTTTGACATCAAGGTTTTGTCCCCCTTCTTGTAAATCGGGACAACAATAGATTTTTTCAGAGAGCTTGGAAAAGTGCCTACTTGAAATGATAGGTTAACTAGATATGTCAATGGCGGTGCTAGGTAGTCGACGACGTGTTTTATGAGTGAGCAAGGAATTCCATCTTCACCGGCCGAGTTTTTTTTGCTAACTGATAAAATAATTTGGTGCATTTCGTGCACCTGAAAATACTCTAAAAAAAGCGAATTTGATATTATTCTATTATTGGATTGATTTTGTTTATTTTGGTTTGCGGAACGTTTTATTTTGTCTACAGAGTTGATGAAAAAATTATTGAAATTATCAGCTGCTTCCTGTAAGTCAGAAAATTCATGACCTTCCTCGTCCACAAAGTATTTTGGTTGATTTTGACGCCCCGAAGAGCAACTTTCATACTTTATTATACTCCAAGCTGTTTTTGACATATTGTTTGACCTTGAGAATAAATCACTGTGATATCTTTGTTTAGATAATTTCAATTTAGATTCGTGGTATTTTTTTAGTATTTTATAACGATTTAAAATATTTAAATTGTTTGAAAATTTATACTGTTTGTACATATCCCGAAGGTGCTGTCCTTCATTGATTAGTTCCGGCGTTACCCAGGGCTTACGTGTTAATTTTTTAGGGTAATATTTTTCCAGGGGAAACGAGGCCTCCATTATCCCTTGAATAACGCCTGAAAATTTATTGAATTCAGAGTCAAAGGAGCAACCACTCTGAAATATTATATTCCAATCAATTAGAGAAAGGCTACAAACAAAATTATCAATATTAGACTTTCGATTAAAAAACCTTTTGATATAGTATGATGTTTTACTTTCTTCAAGAATAATGGGCGTTGAGACAAGTTGCATAAAGTGATCGGAAATGTCACAGTGAACTACCTCAGCCTTTATTTTTTCTTCATCAAGGGTCGTGAATATATTGTCAATGATTGAGCTTTTATTTTTATCAATTCTGGTATACTCGTTAATAGTTTTTTTTAGACCGTAGCTTGTAAAAATATTGATTACTTTTAAGGCATTTTGGCATTGAGGATCCCCAAAGTGGACATTAAAATCTCCGCATATAAATGCGTTAGTTGAAGGTTTAATCACTTCATGCAACAAGTCATGCAAAAAATTAATAAAAACATTAATCTCCTGTGAAGGCGTCCTATACAAGCAGCCAATAGTATATTTGAAACTATGTACAGTCAACTCTGTTAGAGTGTACTCAAATTTTTTTTCAATAGAATTCAGGGTTATGTTAATATTATTAAAAGAGAGATCCTTTCTTATAAAAATTGCAACACCTCCGCCATTTGCATCAATGCGTGAAAAATGAGACGCTAAAATATAGTTTTGAATACAGAGTAAGTTAATTTCTTCATTATTTTCTTCTGATTCGCTTGAATTACACCAAGTCTCTGACACGCAGACTGCATGTGGTTGGTCGACAGAGTCGAGTAAGTTTTCTAGTTTCAGAGTTTTTTTCTTCAAGCTTCTTACATTTAAATGACAAATAATAAGTTTATCAGCAATATTAATTGCTTTGTCACAGGATTCCGTTAGTTCGGCTGTTGAAAGGCACGATTGGGAAAATTTCCTGTTTCACTCCCATTACTGGTTCTCGGAAAGCGATATCTAGCGATGCATGCTCCAGCTGGCCATATTGTAGGTTCGTATACTTTTCCTACATGTTCTAATGGAAATGACGCCAAAAAAGATACGCTATTCATGGTTTTGTTATGCACTTTAATGTCAAACTTAATGTCAGGCGCAGTCGTTTTTAGTAAGTTAGTTAACCCACTAGCAGTTGTACTTAAGTGCAATCTATATATATGTAAATAGCCAAGTTTTTGTACAGCTTGAAGTCCAGTGGTAGTATTAGTGCCTATTATTGGCTTGCGACGCCGATGTTGCGGGGTACGGTATAGCGGGGAGCTATTTGAATCGCTCAGATTAATGCATTGGTTCATCATATTTTGTGCGAGCGCATTATTGACAGCGTTGCCAACTTGACCAGCAGATATATTCTGTTTCCTGCAGTGTACACTGCTGACCGCCCCGGTTCTGGCAACTTGTCCGCCGCCTAGTTGTTCACTGTTGTTCGGGCGATTTCTTGAGCCACGTCCATATCGTTTAGGATATTGCCACTCATTATCAGTAGATGTCGATTCGATCGAGTTCGGATTTTGTGCAACCGAACCAACATGTTTACGAGGTTCGACTGATGTGGCGGTGTTGCTACAAGATGACGCTGCGGTGTCCTTAGGATGCTTTTTATTATTATTATTTTCTTGTAATAATGAAATAAATTGTTTTTGTTCCAAAATTCTATCTTCAAGGTGTCTCTTAAGGTTTTCTAGATCACTAACCTTCGATTTGCTATATTGCAATTCCATTTTCCTTTGGAAACACAGTTGTTTAGCACAGGAAACATCAGGTACAGAACTAACCTCAAACTCGCTATCACTGTGGAAAAACACATTTTCACGCGAAGAAAACGCTGTCGTAAGCTTTCTTTTGATTTCAACTAGCACTTCATTAGACCCGTAATTTGATGGTAACTTTTGATACACAACTAATTCAACTAATTCATCTTTTTTGAGCTTTTTTAGCTCCGACAACAAAACAACGTCAGTTATACCGTCGGCCATTTTAATTAAAAAGGATCTAAACTACGAAACGTCGATCGATGCCTTCAAGAAAAAAATAGAAAGTTTTGTCGGTTGTGTAATTGAGTTATGACAATTTTTAGAATTTTTACTATACCTTTACAACTTCAAAGTGAGACATCACAATCAAATTGAGAACAAACATTTTCGAATTGAGAGTAGACAAAATCAAATTGAGAAACAATCAATTTCAAATTGGTACAACGTTCAATTACATGGAAACGGATGTTGAACCAATTTGAAATTGATTGTTCTCAATTTGATTGTTTTAAGTCTCAATTTGATTTTGTTAATCTCAATTTGATTGTGATAAGTCTCAATTTGAAGTTGTAAAGGTATAGAATACTATCTCACTTTGTTTTACAGAACTAGGCAAACGAAGCAAGGGTGAGTTTATTTGCGAAAGTTCGGAAAACCAAGCATTGGAAAAGCCCAAGAGAAGACTTCGTTTCAAGTAATAAATTCCCATACGAAATAACGGAAGAAATGAAAATGTTGCAAGATTTGCTTATTCACCCTTATTTGAAAAATTCCGTACAAGAATAGATCCCATAGATTCGGGATTCATCTGGGACTCTGCTGGCGCAGCTAAAATTCTCTCCGAATCCTTTTGATAGCCCCCGCTGCCAATTTTATTTGCCTGTTTCATAAACACATATACATATCTTTTATATTATTAGGACGTTAATGGCGCTATAAAATCAGTAACATATTCATTTCGGTGCCATTAGGATCGTAAAACTTACGAAAGATAACATAAAACCGAATTGATAAAATATTGTCAGAAATTAAATTCATATTGGCAAGTTAGCGCAACCTCTCCAATGTAAAATTATCGCATGATAATAAACTATTCCAATTTTCACATTATAGCCACTTCAGAGATGTCTATCGCCTAGCGATGTTCATGTAATATTGCGCCCCAAGGCACTGATTCTATCGTGAATGGTGTTGAAAATAGACAATAGGATTTATGGTTATCAGCACGATTGTATCGATCCCAAGTCTTATTAATGTAGAGGTGTGTGCAATGTATCTAAATATGCTAACTCGCGAAATATTATAATGTACGATAATGGGTAGTGGAATAAAGTATCTATTTCAAAATATAACCCCACGGTTTAACGTGCTTTATTATTTTAGAAGTTTCTGAGAAAAATATATTACTATCAACAAGTCATGGGAAAGAAACTTTACGCATTTTAATGCCAATACTTTTCTGAAAGGTGAAAGAAACATTAGGACAACGAAAACTGAAGATATTATTATACCAGAATAATGCCCCAGTTCCAGTAATGGGAAGAGTATTTTAAAGAATTACTGACCTAATTTAAATAAGAGTGAGAACAGGCACAAAACATGAAAACCGTAGGATTACCAATAGGAGTAATAAAGTTGAAAGACAATGTATCTTCTTGAAAAATGGAATAGCGCCAGGAACATGGGAAATATAAGCAAAAAATAGGCTGCAATAAACTTTAAAACAACAGCCATAGTGAAACCAGTATAATTAGGCGCATTTATATTAAGAGTGCTCATCAGCCTGGTGTGATCGTCTAATTTTTTTTTCTTATTTGGTGAGGTTTTTGATGTATACCTACCTACTGTCCTAACAGGGTTGGACGAACTATTGGAAGAGGGCCGGGGAATTTCAGTCTACCGGCCCATACATCGATTTATTTATTTCAAAAAATCAAAATGATATTTTCTTTATTGGGGGGCTTGGGTTAAAAATTTCCATGAGAATCTTCTCAAAAGTCAACAATGCTAAGATTTCTTTATTCAAGTTCACTATCACGAACGCATCCAAATTTTCCATTGTAAGTCGACTCCTTCATCAATTTTTTATGTCTTCAAGTGTAGAAAACCATTTTTCGCACCCTACCTGTGAACACGCTAAAATAAAGACATATTATACCGGTGAAGAGATGACTGCAAGCACAGATGTATAATCTAAATCTGTATTTATACAAAACATTAAGACAACAAACCAAACATTGTTTTCAAAGTGAATGTGATGTAAACTTTTTTTATTCATTCCCTGTATCCAACATCGGTGTCATTCACAAAGCTTTGTTTTGGTTTGAAAAAAAGAACGGTTCTAGAACGGTCCAAAACAATCGCACAGTTTGTTATTGGAATTTTTGATAGCCGAGCTGTTATCATTTTGTTGATTGATAAACTGTGCGATTGTTTTGAATCGTTCTAGAATGGTCCTTTTTTAAAACCAGAACAGCTATTATCTTCATCTCCATCGTTGGATTGAGACAACTTCGTCCTTTTACAGTCAGACCATTTTCTTCCAAAATTCTCTAATTCCTCCCGCAAAACAGCCCCGCCGATATCTTTTTTGTGAGAACGAATTGCGGGTTATGAATTTGTAATTATTACATCAATTTCACTTGCTTCCAGTCCTGTATTTGCCCAATAGGCTCCTTGCATCAAATTTTTTTATTGCTGATTGCGATAGTCCATGGAAAATAATTTAACACGTGTTTTTTCTTTTTCTTCTTAGTCAAAAATTGACGGAGATACAACACTATGAAATCTGCCTATGACGTCACTTATCTAATAAATTAATGACGTTGCACATGCTCAGTATATCTATATATACAAAACTTAATATTTGAATAACTTCCGGAATAATCATATTTGGGCGAAATAAAAAAAAAGTAACGATTTTTTTTTCCATTTCCTACAGTTTGCAATAAACAATAATCAATTTAATTTTCCATGCAAGTACCCCATTGTCAAACATTTTCAGCACTTCATACTTCTTTCATGTTGCGTTGTTCATTTTTCAGCGCGTCATAAGGTGAATTGACCATTCTTTGTACTTTGAAGCTGTCCGTTCGATCTCAGACTTTGATTTGAAGGTATATTGATAATCTTGTTGTTCTAAAGATCGACCCACAGTCCAATCGGCCCACCGGGGATTTTTCGGTATCCCGGTGGGTTCATCCAACCCTGTGTCCTAACTTGGAATGGTCAGGGCCGTAGCTAGAGTCAAATTTGTGATAGGGCATGACAAATTTGACATAGGGCATACACTACTTGCCCCCCCCCCCCTTAAATTTTGTACAGATAGAATGGCGCTGTTGTTGTTGCTTACATTTATAGGAGTATTCGGAAACACTCATCCTTGCACCCACTCGATTTCAGGCCTATTCATTATCTACTCTTACTTAAATTTCCTAGAAAAACCTTAACGCAGGTTGTGTTTTAAAGGTAGGGCATGATCATTTGAAAGATAGGGCATTGCCCCCCAATGCCCCCCCCCCTGGCTACGGCCATGAGAATGGTGCGGGCTCTCAATTCCATTCTTGCTTTTTTAACAGGTTGGTTTTTATTTACTTTCACTTTGCTTTATGGTCTATGGAAAAGTATTTTCCCATCAAGAAGATATTCACGTCACGGGGTAGGTACACTAGATTCTACCATTTTTCTCGAGGAATAGTTTAAATGTGCTATACGCCAAAAATTGAACCTCAGGTTAAGTTGCATTATTCTTGTCTATACATATTCGTGTCTACGCATAAAGGGGATTGGTGTTGAAAATGTACAATTCTCAAATAAGGAATGCCTAGTTCGGAAATATTTCTTTCTTCTGCTTGTTACTTGAGCCTTTTTGTAATCCCACCTTTAACCTGATCATATATAGTACCGCGGATCTAGCGCTTGCGATGAGTCGCCCACAGAAGTTTTAAAAGGTCATTGCATTATGTGTTAATCAACATACGACCACTGAAATATCTTGGTCATGATTTGATCTATCTTGGGTCGAACTGCTGTGGCTCCTGATCGGAATTATTTCCAGCCATAGAATGGTTTATGACATTAGCTAACAAATAATAATTGTCCTATGACGTAGGTAATTCTTGTTTATCTTTGTTTGGTAGCTTCATTTCAAACAACGGTGACAAAAAAAAATTGAAAAAAGTGGGTATCTGAGCATTGTTCGTTTTATAAAGGTAAGTGTCTTTTCTCCCACTGTAAATCAGTTATGGGTTACGCCATACATTTTTCTCTCACCTGAATGACGTAACTAAAAATGGGTACCCATAATTCCGACTACAACTCTCGGAACAACTGACAAGTTAGAAAATAACTTCTATTATGAATAATAAGCTATTAACACCTCTCCCCTTCAAAAAATCAATTCTCTGAGCTTTTCCCTCTTCTTGTATGTAAAGGTGTGGTGACTTGAGAAATGTATTAGTTTTCATTAAAAACATTCAGTAGCACCAGGATTGGCCTTAATTTTCAGTTGTCAAAATCAAACTAATTATGCGTATTTATTTCATTCGCCTACCGTTAAAGCTATAAATACTTATCTAGCTGTTATGTTCTGAATGACTTGGATCTTGTTTGTAGCAAATGGTTTCTCAAGATTGATTGTTATCGATCAACGCAGCTTAAAAAAATCGAATGAAGAATGATTCGTTGGAAATGAATATTAATATGCTACCAGTAAACGCTATAATGAAACCTTTTGTGAAAGGATAATAAGCCAGTCATTCAACAGATTCAGAGAAGATTTCTTGAAAAAAGTTTTCAAATTTTGATAAAAAACTGAGGATACCGATCATGGAATTTAATTTTTAACGCCATATCGAGATTTGGAGCGGTGAAAAATTTAAACAATCAGACAATCAGGCCTATGATGTATCATCTTCTGTTATTTTAATAGCAACGTGAAGTTATCTGTCATTGTTTATTTTACACGTAAAAATAGACAGGTATGGATTTTGACCTATAACACAACTGTTAAAATAACAAGAGAGGATACATCATAGGCCTGATTATTAACTTGCCGCTCGGCTGGTATAGGTTACAATTAAATGTTTATTAGCAAATTTTGGAAGGAAACAAAAAAAGTTTCTAAATTTTCAGAGTTTCAATTTATCTGAAGTTTATTTTTTGGATATTTTATTCTTTGGATTTTTTCCCTAACATCTCTGTCGTAAGTGTCGATTTCTTCAGACCGCAGTGTTGTCATCGTTAGGCTGATTTAAAGTTGTGGTTTGTCTTGAGCTGCATATACTTAAGAAATACTCCTAACTTGATACATTTACTAGACACCAAATATTTTTTGTGGAAGGACTGATCTCACTCATGCAATAAAACCGGGTATATCTGTCAGATAGATAAAAATTTTAACCGAAATGTGGACGAATCGAAAGGTTAGGACTGATTAAATGTCGGATCAGTATGACCGATGCAGATTTTGAACAAGTTTGGTTGAATACCGACCAAAAGTTATCCCTGTGCTGACCATATCGATGTTCACGGCTGAAAAGCAAAAGTCTAGCAATCCAAAATCTACTATTGGTTTCTAGGATTTGTTATGGTATTTTCACTGCATTCACATTCACTTCTATCATGATATCGAATTTGACGTTTATACATTTATACATTAGGATTAGCCTCTCTATAATAAAAGTATATGACAAGTTTTTCTGTTATGTTTGAGATTTTAAGATAAATCTTCTTAACAAATTGCTGATGATATTTCACTTTTTCATTCAACTTTGCTGCCATTAAATGATGTGTAGTTACTCCTGTAGTGATGCCGCTATCATAAATATCTCATAACGGTTCATAAATTATTATTATCGCTTGCTGGTTGTTACTATAAATCTTTTTTTTTACATTAGAATATATTCTAATCTGACCATCCATCCGTCCAGATGAACGTACACACATATTATGAATAATGCATGTTTTATAGAAGGTACTTTACACGCCCATTAAATTTAATTATATGCTTAGTCGCGCACGTTTAAAGCATTTTTATTTCGTACCGTAAATAAAGCAAAAACGTTAAATACCGCGCCTTTCGAGTGCCCCACATGAAGAACCATTTAGCCATGGCAAGAAGAGCAAGGTGAGTACCTTTAGTTCCCATTCTATTCGTGCAATTTACATAATAATTGGACAGACGTTAACATAATCCTTATTGATTTCAACGAGAATTTGTTTTTGACGAACCAAAACCAAAATCAATATTCAATTTTTTTCTTTTGTAAGCCAGTTAAACGAAGGTCGCTTCCGCTAATTGACATTTTTAGCCGCCAATAATTTGAGGAACCGCTATCAGAAGTTCTGATTGAAGAGCCCATCAAAAGATCGTTGACTGGGTTAATTGATGATACAGGCTTGTCAAAATGTCAGTCCATTGAAATTATTCTATCAATGTTTTTTCTGCCTTAATTAATTCACGATCAAGAACTGCGCACTTTTTTTTAGAACCTGGCTCTCAATAGTCCCAATCGAATTTGGTATAATTTTATTATGTATTTGGAAACAGATTTGATGCTACAACATAGTTCGGGCGTTAGAGCGTAGTGCATAAAATTTTCTAGATAAGTTAAATTAATAATTCACGTAAATTATTAATTCACGTCTCCAATACAAAATCATTTAAAATAAAATTCAGGTGATTTTTGAAAACTTGAACTAAGGTATATTCTATACAGGGGTCCCAGGAAAAACAGTCCTGCACCCTGAAAATCTTTGGAAATAAATGTTCTAGCGAAAAACGGCCGAACACGTCAAATTTAATATTGAGGGGGTATGTTATGACATATACCTGCGTTTCTCTCCCTCCATCCCCCTACCCTCCAGAGTCACCCCATGACTTTTTTTCAAACGAGGAGAGGGGTTGAGGGATATCTTGGCTTTCCCGATCTTCCGCCTTTGGATTTTTTCTCAGGGAGACAACAAGCAAAAACCAGTTGTATGTCTGTATGGAGGTCAATGGAGAACATTTTCAACATTTAATAAAATAATTTAAAAAAATTATTTTCATTAATAAAATTAATATTCAGACTCATTCATCCATATTTCTCAAGAATGAATCGATAAAAAAAAAAAAAAAAACAGGCTCATGTAGAGAATAAAATTACCTTTCAATCAAGGTATCACCCAACCCCTCTTCCCATTTAAAAAAATTCATGGGGTGCTCTGGAGGGTAGGAGAATGAAGGGAGAGAAACGCAGGCAATGTCATTGGGACACTTACTCACTAGTGAGTTATAATGTAAGTGTTGAATAAATTATCTTTTTTTCCTTTCAGTATTTCTTGAGGAATTTCTAAACACACAATCTACGAAGTCTACAATAATTGCCAAGTTGCCCAAGTTCCCATTCACCGAAATATCTTTGATGGCCTTGCAATTAGCAATTATTCGAAATAATGTCTTACTCTAAACCCAGACCATTTATTGAGCAAATGAAATATACAAAAAATGCATAAATGATAAATAAAAGTTCCATGGTTATGTAGACAAATAGGTATTCTATAAGCAAAATCATCTCTACGGGGCATAGGCCATATTTATGCCAAGAAAGACAACTAACCGCTTCATTAGACTTGTTCTACTCTGACATCTGACTAGGTACTTAATCACGTATAAATAAATTTATCGTCGGATGTTTATACTTCTAGTTATAAGCGTTAAGTATTTGAAATTTAGATAAAATATAATTTATAAAGCTAAGAAAGAGACTTGTGAATTCTCAAAAGTCTGTAGCAAGGTCTTCAAGAAAAGTCGACCTATTAAGTTTTCTGTAAACGATTACCAAGTAATTAGACAGTTTTTGCTCGGCTAATTCCAACCAATTATCGGCCATAAAACGTGAAATTCCGGAAACTTAGCATTGAGACGCGACGAACGCGGTTTTTTTAAGGGCACGGTTGCGCCTCATTAATTCTTCAATTAATTAGAGTCTCTTTCCATAACTGTGTGAAATTAATGGATAATCGAATGGGAACTAACGTTATAGGTACAAAACAGATCTGATCTGTCAATCATTTCATGGAACTTGTACACTTAAATTATCACCAATAATTTACCATATTAATTATTATTAAATGTATGAACTCCTTAACTGAATTCAGTTCTAAAGCAAAGATTAAAGTTTGAATAGTACCTAAGTACTAAAAAATTTAATTTTTTCTTGGATATTTGGATTATTCAGTCATCGTTTGACGGAAATCACAGAATATTTTTCTGAATTGGTACCTATAGATACTAAAATGGGCCACTTTCACATTTTTCAAAAACATTTTTAAATAATTTTTTTAGTGATTCTAATACTATCTGTATACTTTTTTTTCCGAAAAAAAACGCTTATTTAAAAAAAAAAATATATTTAAAAATCGAATTTTTAAACTGGCGTGAAAAAATGAGCTTGGTGTGTGACGTCACACACCAGAAAATCAAGGATGCCAAATTTCTCATTAGTAAATCATTACATATTTCACTAGCTAGAAAATATTTTCGTCCTTTACTACATTATAAAAAAATAAAGGATAGGTATAATCCTTATTAACTCATTTAAATTTTCATTTCTACATGTAGCAACAAAAATGTCAAAATCGGCTTTAGCCAATTACAGAGCGTTTTCAATCACGTGATTTTTCGTTCAAATTTTTAGTTTTTATTTATTAATTTATTTAATAATCTGACTAAAATCTTGCAAAATATTGTTCATTCTTGGTTGCATTAATGTATCTGCGTCAAAAAATATTATAATTTGCCATATTCCCGGCAAGTGAAAGTGGCCCATTAAAAAGGATTCAAGAAATTGAACATTCAAACGGGCACGCGTTTATCGATAAAATAGACTCTAACTTTTCGAGCGTTGAACCGAAAAACATTCTAAGAATCTATGATTGTAAGAAGATACTTGTTGATAAAATGAATGTGATTATAGTACAGCGGATTAGTTAACCTATTGTGCACTTTTTGATAAAGGCACCAAATTTGGCACAGAGGTAGACCGATGTAATATGATCAAATTTGGATGTGGAGCCATCGGCCAACTGCCCCCAGGCGACCGTGCCGGCGATTTTTCAAAATGGCCGCCAGTGGACACCCCAAAAGACAACAGAAGTTAGATAAAGTTTTCTGCTGAAGGATTTAGTGAATGTTTATTGATCGGATTTTTTCAATGAAAACATTCCAGATAATTTGTAAGTTATACAGGGTGGGGCCCGAAAAACTTCCCACCTAGGTTTTCTCAGGTGTTAGGTGACTAATCGAAAATTGCTCGGACACGTCAATTTTTGTTTTTTGGCGGACACATGTTATTGATATTTTCACCCTCTACTCGCGAAATTTCAATTTGAAAGGGGATTCGAGTGATACAATGTGCTACATATTTCCTGAATTTGACAAGCCGCCATTTCGGCAAGGACTATTCACTATTTACTCTGCCGCAATTTAAAATTTTTAGGATATGATCTTCATAAAACTTTCCATCAAATGACGTATCACTGGATACCTACCCATTTCGATTTGAAATTTTGGGAGTACCTGGGGGTGAAAATACCAATAAAACGGTCTAGCGATTTTGGATTTTGATTCACCTAACATCTGACTATTTCACTATGGTTGAACCAAATCCAAGCAGCAGTAAATACCAAACTGGTAATTTTCATTACAACCTATGAAATGTCCTCCGTGCATGCGCACTGGTCCAGGTAGGGCGTTTCAACCAATAGGAAGGCTGGTGTTTGTTTACAATTTAGGTTATTTAATGTCATTTACTGCCGCTTGGATTTGGTGTAGAGCGTTTTACACTGGCAAAATGTCATAGGAACGGCCGGTTTCTTACTTACAAAACTCCTACCTGGACAAAACCAACAGGATGGTTTTTCAGCGACAAAATTTTGTGTGTATGGTGCATCCAGACTGGTGCAACAGCGCAAAACGTTCGCGAACGTTTTGCAACTCTATGTTGCCATTTGCCAAGTTACAAACTTTCATACCAATCGAAAATTTTGCCAACAAATGTTTTTCTCTTGTGGTATTATATATGAGAAAACCTGGGTGGGAAGATTCTCGTACTCCGCCCTGTATACAAGATGTCCCACGAAGTTTTACTCAGGTGATAAATTCGGAACCCGTTATCCAATATAATTGAAATTTTGAGAATCTAGGTATAGTATTTCGAAACTCAATTGGAACAAGATACCAACGGGTGGCTGACTGGCCACTACAAATTTCCATAAGAAATGCACTGCCACTAGTCAGCCACCAGTTATGATTTGTGTTCACCTTGTTCCAATTGACTTTGGAAAAGCTATAACTTTTTGTGCTGCTTCTACATGCGTCATCCAATTTGACTTTCGCTTCAGTTTCGGACAAGTGACGGCAACTTTAGAATCCTAAATGTAACTGATGGTATTATATCATTTTTCGTTCGAAAATTAAATTACTAGGCTTTGCTGGAGAAAATGATAAAAAATTACAAAGTGGAACATTCGATGACGCGTTCCGGAGTTATCACCAGAGTAAAACGTCGTGGGACACTCTGTATATACAGGGTGGGACACGAAAAACGTCCCACCCAGGGTTTCTCAGGTGTTAGGTGATTAATCAAAAATCACTCGAACATTTTATTGGTATTCTCATCCCCTACCTGTCAACCCAAGGTAGCCTTTCGATGGTTGCGGCCGATTGCGACCGCGACTGATGCGGCTGCGACTTGCGACTAGTGCGATCTGTCGCATCTATACCCCCCTTTCGACAGATGCGACTTTGTGTACGACACGACCGACACGATTCCTTATGTCATCAGTTGTTTTCTAACTTTCGGTGTATCCAGTACAATGAATTCTTGTTGAGATATAGCAAGTTTACTAGAGGAGGAAGAAAATTATGACGATTCAATTTTACATTCACATATCGTGTTTTTCCGCTAGAGTTAACGTTTTGCGTGCTCTATTTGGCGCCATGATGCTTCCTACCGAGCTTTCCACCTGTTGTCACAGAAACAAACGCATCGTTTTCGGTGAAATAAGGGGATTCACCGACCAGTGGCGGCTCGCCGCATGACGCAGGTGAAGCGCCGCTTCACCTTAAATTAGCGTAACCTAATAAAAAAATAAATCACATCACTTTGCAATAAGACGCAATAGTATATTGTGTATTTAGGTGGAAAAGTGACACATTCTCGGCCGACGGTGTAAGTTGACGGGCGAGGCGTAGCCGAGGCCGGCAAACACCGAAGGCCGAGAATGTGCTTTTCCACCGAAATACACATACTATTTTTTCTGCGATCGGTTAAATTTCTGTTAAATGTTTGTCTTTTTGTTCCAATTGTTCAGCAGTACGAGAATCACTTTCCCGGCCTAGGCCGGGAAAGTGATTCCGGTATTGTTATTCATTGATTTCTTAGCAACTATTGAAACGTAATTAAAATACCAGACTATTGAGTTTTGCGACCTGTCAACCGGTCAAAAATGCTGACATTTTTTGTCAATCGCAGAAAATAGTATATTGTTTTATTAGGAGTAAAAGTGATACTTTTTGTGACGAGTCTGTAAGTTTGCCTGCCGAACGCAGTGAGGCCGGTAATACAGACGATTCACAAAAGTAGCTTTTACTCCGAATAGAACACGGTTTTTTTTCTTCAAACCTGTCTGGATAATAGAAAAAATCGAAATTTTCTCAAATAATAATAATGATGTTACCGAACAATCCACCAACTAGGTGACAAAATGTCAATATTTGCGTTGTTCTGGCAAATATTCACGAGCGGAGGTGAAAGACTTTTACTTCCGTTCACGAGCGAAGATAAAAGTCTTTTAATTCCGTTGTCTATGGTGACCGTCAACTGACATAAAAGTTAAACTTTAACATCATGAAATTAGTAGATAAATGTCAGGTTTTCTGACGTTTAAAGAAAAAATCGTTTTTTGAAGGCTTAAAATAAAGGTTTTTGTGCGTGGCACCCGAAAAAAATTTCTACATTCCTGTAGTAGTAACCACACCTGCTTTGAAGTAGCGCTTCACCATTTTTCAGAGCCACGAGCCGCCACTGTCACCGACATAGACTTTGGTAACACTACTTGTAGCGATTGGCGAACTGCGCAAAAAAATATGACCTGGATTATAGAATCACAGGTAATCCGGATTATAGAATACATAATGTCAACATCTAATGTTTTAATTTTGTCCGGATTACTAGGAAATCCAGATTAATGGAGTTCGGATTAACGAAGCTTTACTGTATATCTTATAATATTTTCTCGATATGCAGAGAGGCTGCTGTTATAAATTGATGGATTTTTAGTCATAAATTCCATCAATTTCTCATCATCCTTGTTCGAAAACAAAGCCATTGTCAATAATAAATGAAAATTATTGTTGCCCAATGCATATGGCCACTACGAACAATGCGACCCGACTGCTCATAGAGCGGTTGAGTCGTAACGGCCGCCTTGGTCGTCGCTGTCGCACTGTCGCGGTCGCATGTTTTTAAAGGAGATCTATGTGAATACATAAAAGCGGTTCACATACGACCGGCCGCATTGTCGCATCAATCGGAATGGTCGCACTGGCCGCGACCATCGAAAGGCGACCTTTAAGCGGAGGTGACAGGTATGTACCTCCAAAATTTCGAGCAGAAAGGGGGGGTGGGATATACATAATTTGATAGAGGTTTTTATTGAGATTTTTATCCTCTAAATTTTGAGTTGCTACTATTTACCCTGCCAAAATTGCGGCTATCAAGTTAAGAAATAATACATTATATCACTCGAACCCCCTTTCCATTTGAAATTTTGCGAGTAGAGGATGAAAATACCAATAAAATGTGTCCCCAAAAATCAAAAAATAACTTTTGATTAATCACCTAAAATCTGAGACAAGACACTTATGTGGGAAGTTTTTCGTGCCCCACCCTGTATAACTTCAAAACCATCTGGCATGTTTTCATTCAAAACAATCAATAAACATTCACTAAAACCTTCAGTAGTAAACTTTATCTTACTTCCGTTGCCTTTCGGGGTATCCACTGGCATCCATTTTGAAAAATCGCCGCCACGGAAGCCAGGGGACAGTTGGCCGATGGCTCCACATCCAAAGGACCACGCACGGATCTTATGAGAAAAAATAAATTTCACAATTGTTATGAAATTGAACTATGTTATGCTTCTCGACCTCCTGAAAGTAAGTTCTCGTAGGCCCAAAAAGATCCTATGATTAGTTTCGGAGATACAGGCCGGGTTAACATACAAAATTTTAATAAAATTAAACATTTCAAAATATGTTGAGTTCAGGCAATGACATATTCTGGGTTAAAAACGGGTGGAAAAATGCCAAAGTAATGTTATCTGAAGCTTTGAAGGTTAAAAACTTGTCGAAAAATGCCAAAAATATGTCATTTTTGGTTATGGATTAAATTAATGTACCAGCAGATTCTGCAGATTTTTCTTGTACTACTTTTTTTTTATCGGTCTTGTATCTCCGAAACTAATCATAGGATCTTTTTGGGCCTACGAGAACTTACGTTCAGGAGGTCGAGAAGCATAACATATTTCAATTTCATGACAATCGTGAAATTTATTTTTTCTCATAAGATCCGTGCGATCCTTTGTTCATATTACATCGGTCTACCTCTGTGCCAAATTTGGTGCCTTTATCAAAAAGTGCACAATATGTTGAAATATGCTAGCTAAGCTACCGCACTATTAGAGATCTATCGAATGAAAAAAATGTTTATTATTATCAGCAAATCTGTTGTAGAGTGAAAAAAAGGAAACGGAATTCATTGTCGCCATGTAAGGATTTTATCAATTAATCGTAAAAAAAGGAAGGTATTGAGTGTTGAAAAGCATTCGTTCCGGGTTAAATAGCTTCATTTACTTGAGAGTCAGATAAAGACGCGTTTCGGTGTTCTTGTACATCGTCAGTCGCCAGCGTAAGGAAGCCAGGACCAGTTTACCCAGATCGATCATTTTCGTATTGCTAACGCAGCTTTTAGTTAGGTGTCCTCTTTTGGCATATCCTAAATACTATCCCTCAGTAAAAATCTCCGAGAGGATCCCTAATGGGTCGTTCTTTGGCAAACATTATAATTACACCAAGTCGGTTCTAGGTGTACTGCACCATTTAATGTGTAAGTAAAATCGTGACAAGCCCAGTTTTTGCTGGCGGATTGAACTACAAGCTTTTCGGAGCTCTCCTATCTCGTCAGTGCAGCGTACCAGGTACGATCCAAAGATGACACAAGACTGCTTGAAGACAATTCCTCCAATAATTCTCGTTGAAAGGAACACTTCCAGGAATTACTCAAGAGAGAATCACAAAGTAATGATGACATCTTCACCGGAAATTCCATAGAAACGAATACAACAAGAACTGGACGAGGTTCCTAGTTTAGAGGGAGATGAAAAGGCAATCAGACAACAAAAGCCAGCAGATATTGACATGCAGTGGTGCCTCAAAAACCATCCTTGGTTCTTTTGGATGGGAAATTCTGAAATCAATTTGTAAATTGCTACCCTCTCCAATTACGAACTGTCTGGTGGCCAATGGTCAAAACTGTTTTATTATTGGACTTGTTCGTCTACCCATAACTCTAAGAGACCGTTTTATTCTTCTCGATACCCTTGTAGTAGGTACCGTCGTTTCTACACACTTTTATATTAGGTGTTGATTTTTGGAACCGAATGGGTATTGTCCAAGATCCTAATGCTGGTGAATGGTGTTTCAAATCGGAGGCTCATTCAACCATCCCACTTATAGCACTACAATCCTTGGATAACCTCAGTTCTGAACAGCGCGATACACTTGATAGTCTATCGGACAACACATTTTCAATGATGAGAAATAAACTAGGGTGTTTAAAACTTGTTCAGTTCACGTCAGTCATGAAAACTGAATCGCCACCTATCAAGCAACGATACTATCCCTTGTCTCCGGCCTTGTTAAAAACCGTATATAAGGAACTAGAGCAGATGATCGCAGATGACATTATCAAACCTTCCAACTCTCCTTCGTCATCACCGATCGTGGTGGAAGAGAAGTTCGGCGATTGGAGATTTTGCGTTGATTATCGTAGCCTGAAACGTGTAACTATTCCAGACGCTTATCCGATCCCCTATGTCAGTGCGACAGTCGACAAACTTCGAGATGCCAAACTTCTTAGTACGCTTGATATCAAGTCTGCACATTGGCAAATTCCTGTTGCCCCAGAATCACGTCCGCGAACCGGATTCACTGTTCCATCACGTGGGCTATATCAATTTAAACGTATGCCTTTCGAGCTGACGAATGCCCACGTTGGACGCCAAATTTGCCACCGTCGAATTGGGGTTAAATAATTCGACTAAAAAAATTTCCAGGGTGTGTAGCAAAAGTCCGGGTGGAAATCTAACACTTGGTATAGGAAACACAAGAAAACATCTACCTTTTTGGGCTAAAAAAGGTCAGCTAACTATCTCCAGTCGCGAGAGGTCGTGGGGAAAACAAAATATAATTTTACAAAGCGAAACCCACTTTAGTGCCCTTCAGTAAGTTACATACAGATCCGTTAAAAGATCTTTGAAGCGGGAAACCTACAGCGAATTTATCCAAATGCCAAGCTAAATTAGAACACAGAAGCCTTTTAAATTGTGTTACAAATATAGTAGGTATATTTAATTCTTTCGGTTACACTTTGTATGTACAGGGTATATAAGCAATCTAGCTTATAACATTTCATGTATTTTCCGTAGCTCAAAATTGTACAGACATAAAAATACTTAATCACAATTGAAATTATGTAAATTCGAGAGAGAATCTAATAATTATGATCATTATTAAAACACGATGAAAAGATACCTTAGCATATATGCGCCAGCTTACAGGGATCGGGTAGATATACCGGGTGTCTACGAGATCAGTTTCGCGCTGGCATTTGCTGGTTTTTTTTTTCGATGGCAAAGATTTTTGGTATGGAGTGTAGGTTTGAGAAATGTCATCTTTTGACATGTGCGTCAATGTTTGGTAACTTCCGGTTTGACCGGCAATGGTCCTAACTCCGTAATTGTGAATGGCATCCCAATAATGTTTTCACATTTTTGGTATCTGCGGATCATGATGTGTACGAAAACGTCAAATTTGAAAATTTTTGAAGAAATTTCAGAACTCTGGATGAAAATTTATTTTTGAACAGGAAGTGACGGAGCGGTCGTAAAAGTTGTTATTTTCAACCAACACAATCATAGAAAAATGCGAGTGCCAAGAAGTTATCCTTGGCTTGCTCTCCAAAGGCAACCAAAGTTGAAAAAATCACATTTTGCGTGATAATGAAATCAGTGAAATCACCCGACTTTCATAACAAATGTTTTTTACCTTTTTCAAAATAAAACCAACTATCCATTAAAACTTTTTATTCATGCCAGTTTTTAATTATTTTTCTAATATTTTTACTATCCATTACTATAACTGATAAAACTACTTATAAATAAACCCCTGTATTCAAACTCTGTATTCACAAATTCCCGAGATGTCAAACAATGACAAATAAACATATCTTGCCCACAGATCTTGTCAATGGCTTGTCAAGAAAAAAAAACACCAGCTCCTTTTGGAAAGCGTTCTTCATACAGGGGTTCATTTATAAGTAGTTTTATCATTTATAGTAGTGCATTATAAAAATAATAAGAAAATAATTAAAAACTAACATAAATGAAAAGTTTCAATGTATAGTTGGATTTATTTTGAAAAAGGTAAAAAACTCTTGTTGTGAAAGTTGGGTGATTTCACTGATATCATTGAGTTATCACGCAAAATGTGATTTTTTCAACTTTGGATGCCTTTGGAGAGCAAGCAAAGGATAACATCTTGGCACTCGCATTTTTCTACGATTGTGTGGGTTGAAAATAACAATTTTAAGACCTCTCTGTCACTTTCTGTTCAAAAACAAATTTTTATCCAGAGTTGTAAAATTTCTTCAAAAACGTTCAAATTTGACGTTTTCGTATACATCATGATACCAAAAATGCGAAAAAATGATTGGGATGCCATTCAAAATTACGAACGAGAGCTCGAGCGACTCACGAGATAGTGAAGTAAATTGAATTTACATATGTTTTTTCTGTGTCACCTACAATAATCTAAACAAAAACCACTGACGCGTGCCGGGAACAATCAAATTAACAATGCGGAGCGGGGCTGGACGAAGCTGTCGTGACGTCACACACACTTTGAAGCGGTATATCTCAGCGATGGTTTATATGGATAGATAACGAGGTTTGAACAGTTATTCTTAGATTTTTTTACACTAAAACTTTAATTTTTGGCACACATCCCCTTTAAACAGATTACAAGCCAAGACGAAAGTATCGACGATCGACTTCAACATGCGGAAGATAACGTCGTGATGGCCAATACAGAGAAAGTTCTTCAGGCAATTATTAATGTATTTAACCAGGCATACATGAGAATCCGTCTAGAGGTCAACTTCAACCAGACGCAGATTAATTCTGCACCAACCCGCACCGGGAACTAATCCTCAAGCCCCAAATATTAACTATAAATGATCATTCTTTGTAGAACATAGAACACTACCCATACCTTAAGAGCCATCAGCCAGCAAATACAACCATTGACGCTGAAATCGAATATCGCTTGACGTGTGCTGGCGCAGCGTTCCGGCAACTTCTGGAGGGTCTTCAATAATCACGTCATCATCGCCCATCATGATGATGATGATAATGATGATGATGATGATGATGCACCAGGTCAATAATTTTCGAACGATTAGCGTTTTTAGTCAGCACACTCTCTAGTCAAAATACCTGAAAAAGTGTCTAACGGGTCGAGCGGTCTCAAATTTCACGTTGGTGGTAAACATAGAACCGACTGCAATGTGTGCTACCGAACAAACCGCTCGGGATTCTCTCGGACATTTTTTACTGGGCGCTAGCGTTCGGATATGTCAAAAGAAGGCACCATACCCCATACCCGACTTAACCCTACGTTAATGATTCGGAAATGATTGACCTCGAAAAGTGGTTCTGGTTTTTCCTCTGGATCCTACACTGTACTGGTACAAGAACACCGAAATGCATCTGTAGTTGGATCCGAGGCGAATACTCGGTAAGTACTCCGTTTTTCCAGGATTTGACTCAAATTTCATGGTGGCAATACCGACGGCGACTTGGAGCAAATTATCTAACCTTGATTGAGCCGTTCATTTTAAAATCGTCGGTCTAAAAGTGGAGAAAGGAGATTACTCAAATCAGAATCCCATATCGTTAGAAAAGAGTAAGCACAGAACTAGGCGTGAAACTATCATCCCACTTCAGGAAGGTGTAATTATGTCCAAGGCAGATAGTTTCCTGTAATATCATTTTCGGATAGGTTTTCAATAAGGAGTGCGTGATGTGTGCTGACAAAGGCCCTAGCTGGAACGGTCTGTTTAAACTACTAATCTGCTGTTCTGCTTCCAAAACTGAATCATGGGAACACCATCGGGTCCGCCGATTTTAGAAAGATCGAGCTGCTTTATTTTATAAAGTTTTTGCTTTCGCATAGTTGTGCGATGGAAAACAAGAAGCAAAGCTACCTGGTACAGCTGTAAAATCTATCCGAGTCGGTATAACTCCAGCAACGAGATTGAAAATAAAATGATGGAAAGCCGATCCTCTCGATATGCTTTCAAGATTAGGTTTCCGAATGTAGAGGTGCATGTGTAATTTATACACTTAAATTATCACCAATAATTTGCCATGATCACCAAATGTGAAATAACAATATTTTCTAATAGGTATGTAATTTCTTGAAGAAGATAAAACTAATAGATCGTGATTTTAATTACAAACTTTATGAAGGTTTATTAATATTATTCATCTATCATCGCTGGAGATACGAAGCATAAGATCAAATTATCCTATGTTACTGCAAATTTTCATTTAACTTTAATTGTGGCGAAAAAATATAATCAAGGTTCATGGCGTAAGGTTGAAACTATGACGTTATTTTTTAATTTCAACTAAATCTTTACATTTTGTCAGTCACAAATATGGAACTTTGATTAATTATCTGTAGCCTCGAATACGTATAGTATAAATTGCATGTGCAGTCTTTAACTTGCGGTTCTTCTCAATTTAATTTACTGGAACAAATTTGAATGGCAGAATCGATCTAAAAAGGAGCGATTGGCAACTGGAACCATTAACGTCTTTGGAATGATTTATTTTCTTGATGGGTAAAATTACGCTCAAAAGTGCTAATCGACGACCTAATATGGCCAGATTTAATGAGATGCAATTTTTATAAATTTTTAGGTACCTATATCTTATAACATGTCTAATGAAGACCTAGCTAAAATAAATTATAAATGTCCTTCAGCCGAAGACTATACGCACTTTGTTCTTATTTCAACTTAAATCGTCCTCCCACATGGGAGATGAGAGTATGTAATTTTTTTTTATAAATTCCCATTGACACAGTTTTTGAAATATAATGACATTTTAATGTTCTGTAAAGCTATAATTTGCTCTAAACAAAAAAAAAATAGGGGAATTATCTGTTGGTAAATTTTATTTGTTTTTTATATGGGGAATGTAGATTAGGAACAAGGATATAACGTTACTTATACTTGACGGCTACAGGCGTTTTTCAATTAACGTGAAGTACTTAAGTTTTTTCACCTGGTGTATAAGCATAAGTGTTTGACGTGAAATCATTTCATTAAATTAAATGGCATGCCATTATTGCCATTTCTAATTTATTCTACCAGATATCTGAGAGATAACATTTTAACTAAAAATTGTTGTTGTTGCTTCCATTCTAGATGTCTAACCAATATTACTCAATAAAAGGATTTTTGTTCTTCTGAAAAAGTATTGCGACCCTTATTCGATAATGCGTCTTCGAAATCAACTTCCTTTAGCGTTGTCTATTTGCTGCTGTTCTCGTGCAATTCAAGTAGCTGTTGAGAAATTCTCAGACCGATTTGAGAGAACGAAACCACCCACTGCGATGGTGGGGAAATTCCCGGAAAGCCCAATGTCCTCATCCTCACGTGATTCCTAACCTTTTGCGAAGCTTTGCGTTGGGAAAAAATTCTTCTGGTTTTCATGTCATCTACTGACATACATCATGCATATTTTTCCTTTAGGCTGTTTGCACAAAAGAATACACTTGTGTGTTTTATTATCATCATATAGCTACGTGGCCGGTGAAATATTATTATTACTCCTACTTTCGTTCCCTGTCTTACACTGCACCTAGCCAATTGTTCATCGGCCGCCAGTTTTTTATCAACAATTCCGGGCGCCGTTTAGGAAAGAACATTTTTTTTCACTTTCTCAAACATCTAAGCAGATGTGTTATGAGAGAAGTGTAATATGGATGTTGCAAAATTGCTCTGAGAACAGCGAAGTTGGAAAAGCTACTCGCATTTCTACGTTACACGACAAAGCTTTTTGTTGGTAGAATTTCGAGCTATATATAATCCGGGAATTTACCGAGTTTTACTTTTGTGAAATGTGCGTTGTTGTGAGCACACTCTCTCTTTTGGGTTCTCATGGAAGATAACATATAATATACATTGGCAAACTAGGCAAAGTTGGGGACTATTGAAGATATACATGAATTTCAATGAAAATTTCTGGATTAATATCTTTCTATTGACTTCAAATTTTTGGAATAATGCAGCAATCAGCAGTGGGTTAAATTGACACTAACTACTTAAAGTGTGTATAAATATAAGGCAGTAACATCGAACATAACTCATACATTATGCAAAATATCGTATATATTTTCTCCAACGTTCAATATTTATGTGCATATGTTTGTACATATTCGTCAGCACAAATTTAAACCAAGTACTTGTATTTATCTATCTATATCTGGGCAAAACGTGCTGTACCAAAACCCATTCATCTCTCCTGATTGACATCTATGTTTACGTTTATCTACTTTCCGGACATAAATATGGCTTTATCGTACTTAATTTCATGTTGGCCATAATACAAGTACGACGAAAATAAATTTTCCACTTACAATGCCCAAGGTGGTGGGCGTGAATCGCCATTTATCGAGAACGCGGTGCTACGAGTACGTAGTACGTATAATGATGGCTATTTAAAGGCTCTCCAGATTCTTATATAGACGATGTACCTGCTACACAAAGCTTGTAGCCTATTAGGTCAGTGCAAATTAGTTTAATTGGTGGTACTTTACAGGGTGACCTTACAATAGCGTATTCTTTAGAAATATATTGAATTAATGAAATTTGGTCAAGTTCGTAAATGTGAGCAAGATTGAACCAGAGATAATTTATTCGCAATGTCGTCACTAAACGATGATTTGATTCAAGGATCGTAAGCTTACAATACTCTACCTGTAGAGTGAACTATTCCAAGCTTTTATTAAAAAATAATCATATATAGTTCATACCAAATAAACTTATAGTAGGGTTGTCAAGCTCGGCCGGCACAGCGTTGCCGTCTTCTGCATATTTTCCTTTGGCCAAAATATTCTCAGAAACAATAATGGATTATAATATAATGCAAACATTTATTACTCAAACATTGTATCAAAGCTTGGTATAACAGATATTTGATAACTCATCTGTCAATAATCACATCATAGTTATTTTTCTAATTTTGACATTTAAAGTGACACTTTTCAAAACTCGTTGACGTTATCAAATGCCTTACTTTTCATCACCAGTTACGAAAAGTAAAATTTTTCGCAACTGGTGATGAAAAGTAAATTTCACCATTAGTTGCACAAAATACAGGAACAAAATCTGTGATACTTTTGGGGCTGTTCATCCACTTTAAAGCTCTTCTTTTGTCTGATTTAAGGCGTTGTAAAACACTTAACACTTGACACTATATCACTTCTTTAATGTTATATTGTTCGATTTGTATTGTCTACATTTGTTCTGCAACAATACAATCTGGCTACACTGCAGCCTACGAGTTGCGCGCGCATGTCATCTTTTATTGCTTTTTAACCTGTATTTATTACAATTAAGCTCTCTTTTTCTAATCATGCGAGATATGTCTATTAAAAGAGATGGACGATAGTATGAAAACATCCATTTTCCCGCCAACATTTGCTTGCTTTTCGATGTCAGTGGGTATTAGGGTGTTTAGAACTTTGAAATTGGAAAAAATGTGGGGAAAGTAACTGCATCAATTGCAGAACTTCGCTATGCGCCCGCAAATTAGGGCACAAATAGGTGCGTTTCGGCCCGATCGTACATAATAGTTATTTTCTACTCCCTTACTGAAAAACATAAATTTCGACCCCTAAACAAGGCAGGAAAATGGTTCCTTTCCTCCCATGATATGTAAATACACAACAATTTTTTAGATCAAGAGCATTTTTTTCCTTTATTTTATTATTATTATTTACCGTTCTTCTTTGATTTTTTTCTTCTTGACCAATTCAGTTCATCCTCTCAGTGTTGTTTTTTTAAGGTTCATTGAATATTTCCTCATGGGGAGAAAAGTTGCGTCACAGAAAAGCTCTCTGGTTTACTGTTTACTTACTTTACTGCAGCTGGTTCTTCAGAGGCTCCTGCCACATTAACAAATAATGGTAAATTGACAATAATATGAGTTCATCTTAAAAAATAGAGCAAAAACTTCCTCTTCTCACAATCCTTTATTGCAATGCTTGCATATTGTAAAAAAGGATTGTGAGAAGAGGACTTTATTGTAATTTATTTTAACAAATATTGATCGCCGCCGTTTAGGCAGAAGTGTTCTGCTTCATTAATTACTTCTTGATCTAAAATAAAGCTCTCAATATAAATTTAAATTTCAATAAATGTGTTTTTTTTTTTCATGTCGAAGATCTATCAATTTTTCAGTTTTCCATTGACGTTTGTGATTACCTTTTTTTTCAAATTTAAGTACAACTTAGCTGTGTGTGAATAACTGTCGGATTAGCAAGATATTTGGACTACTGGATTATTTTATTCAAATATTTTAATCCTTTTTAAACCTGTCATAACAAAGGTAACCTGAACTAATTAAGACGACTGAGAAGTTATTTAATTGGAAAATCTCATTCCATTAGAATAGATTACTGCTTGTTAGTTTTATAATCGTATTCAATGGAAGTATTGAACAACAATTCTTTTACAGTGGCGTAGCCAGTAGGGGGGCAGGGGGGGGCGATGCCTTTCTAGTTTTCAAGTCGTCTCCGGAGACGTTCGGGAGAATTTTTCGAAGTTAACGACATGTCCACACATTATTTTTTGTAAGGCTTAAAATACATAAATGGTTTTCGGCCTGGTACCCGAAAAAAAAAATGTTTTTGAAGGCTTCAATAAACTTTTTGGGCGTGGCACTCGAGAACATTTTTCACCTCCGGCGGCGCCCTCTACAGGCGTTTCGTCTTTCATATTTTCCCCCAAAAAGCAAATATTACGAAAGCATATACCATTACAAACATTTATTTGATATCCTCCACCCCCCCCCCTAAGAATTATGCGCCCCTTATATGTTTGCCCCCTCCGCCCCGCAAGGCTGGCTACGCCACTGATTCTTTATGTTATAACTCTGTGATAACTCAATGTTGATGAACATCTTACCAAACAAGACTTTTCAACAAGCCGATTTACTATACTTCAATATGTACAATCGTGAGCATTGAAAGCGGGTCACCCGACTGAACAGGGGCGTCGCGTCGGGGGGGTACTGGGGTTAATTACCCCCCAGGATCGAATTATCGAAAGAAAAATCACGTTGCCAAAAAAAAAATTCATAATAAATTGAAGAAAATACATTTTTGTTTTGTTTTATTTTTCTCACAAATGAAATAATTGTTCTGGAAAAGTGAATGACCTTGAAATTTGAAAAAAATTTCGCCAGCGGCGCGTTTTTGAAGGAGGCCCCCTTAGATCCCCGTACCATTTACCCCCTCCAGACTTCTGGTCACGCGTCGCCACTGTGACTGAAGGTCTTGTCACTTTTCGCTATTATGGATAAATCAGTCTTATCTCTACAATAGATTTTTTGTCAAATATCCATGTTATTGCCGAAGGTATAGCTGATGAGCTTGTTTTACAATAGGAAAAATCGGGTGTCCCACTTTCAATGCTCACGACCGCACAGGGTGGTTCAAATTGGACACTCTCTTAGTCTCTTATGGAAACACCCTTTATTTTTAGAGATAGAAAAAAATTAACCTCCACGGCCGCCACTCTGAGGCTCAAATTTCATTAAATCTTGATTGGTGCAAACCGCATTTTGATATCTTCAACCGTTTAGCTTAGCCGCTAGAGGGTGATTCTCAATTTCATAACTTTTTTGTTTATGAATATCATAGATTTATGGTTATAATTGATTTCCGTGAAGAGATTCTAGAAGCACTTTTTTAAGCAGAACTCAGTGACGTTCTCAGTTTTTTTCTATTCAGCTTCGTATTGCTCAAAATCGAGAATCACCCCCTAGCGGCTAAACGGTTGAAGATATCAAAATGCGGTTGGAACCAATCAAGATTTCATGAAATTTGAGGCTCCAAGTAGGGGATCCATTTTTTTCTATCTCTAAAAATAAAGGGTGTTTCTATAAGAAAGTGTCCAATTTGGACCACCCTGTATATTCATGCATTAGAGAAACATCAAAGTTCTGTGCAATATCATTGCTTCCAAAAAGTATACAATATTTTAAAAATTCTCTACTCATGTCCAACTGATAGCAATAATCCTCGGTACATTAATACAATCACCAGCGACACAAGACACAATATGTGGCTTGATTGTTGAAATTTTGCTTCATTATGGTTCTACGTGAAGGAAAAAGAAAATATAATTGTTGTGCCTACGCAAATATCTGTGTTTATGTGTGACTGTATATACAAAATGATGGAAGTTCCAAACGCCGGCATTATTATTTTTATCACTAGTAAAGGATAGTTGTTTATCTACAGCAAACCTGCAAGCCGAATTCGAGAGTAGGTTTCTGGGTATCTCTATTGATTCTAGCTTGCGATTCGAGTCGCATATCATGGGGTAAAACGGTAAGCTGTCTTTGGCATGCTTTGTTATAAGAACGACTAGATTTCACTTATCAGTGACGCAGATAGTCTATTTTGCTGTTTTCAAAAGCCAACTACGGTATGACATTCCATTCTAGGGTGTTGCCGGCCAAAATGTATTAAATGTTATCGTCATCCTGCAGAAGAAGGCTGTTCGTGCTATTTTTAATGCAGTCCCCATTTTATTTCACAGGGGATTCATACTCTTACCAGTCTTTACGTCCTTGAAACGTCTCTCATATTTTTAAGAATCCAAAAAATATCCAGGAGCCTGTCCGTGTACGCATCACTAATTCACGACCTTCTCTTGCCCGCACTGATGAAAAGGTCAGAAAAATATATAACCATGTGATCAGAAACTTCCAATCGTGATCAGACATGTTTGATTTGATTTGATAGTTCAACTACAAAACTGTATATCCAGTCGGAAAGAGCCTTTCTCTTCGCGGAACCTCTGACCTCCTGGTATTCAACGAACTCTCATCTGAACACCTCAACTGTGACTCCAATTCCTACAAAGGAGTTAATTACCAGCATTTACCAATCACTCGCCTTATTTCCGAATTCAGTTGGGACAAACACCATCCAAAATCCCTATCAATTCTCTGGCCGATGTCGACTTGACAGTCGCTACATTATCAAACAACATCATATTTGACTCGTGCCTGACACGACTACATGAAATACGGCATTACGGCATTCTCCCACCAGAGTTAAACCAACTTATTCAGCACAAGAACCGAGTGAAAACGCATGCCTACAGCATTGGTGACCGCCTCCTCGCCTTGAGAAAATCAATTAATCGGGTGTATAAATTGATTAAGTTCCAAATCTCAGACCTGCTCAAAAACTCGTCGTCCAACAAATTATTTAGAATCAAATTAACAGCTCGATTTGGCATAGCTGACGAGATTCCTCACCAAATGCAAGCGACCCCCCTCCCAAGCAATCGCCAATCAGTTCAACACCAACCCAACCACCAACTATGACAAAGAATTGTTCGTACAATCTACTTTCCACATTTTTAAATACCATCACCAGTTCCAACACATCACCTTGAGGAATCTACCTGACAAGATACTGTCAGAATTTCTAATACCATGCTGCTCTTGGGACACTCTCCCGATAAATGGAAAGTAGCCAAATTGTAGATTATTCAAAAATCAGGCGAAAGCCCATCTGTATATCTGACAAGCCAGCGATCTTCATCCAAACATCGGGAATGTGAGTGTAATCCGCAACAAGATCAACAATCGCATAGAGGAAAACAATCTGCTTCCTCCCTGAACCAGTTTGTTCTCATCCATCTTGAGAGGTTTCAATCGAGATTTCCACGCCGGCGTAATTTTCCGCGACATATCTAAGGCCTTCTACAAGGTCTGGCATCAAGGCCCATAGAATAGGTCAAATATCAAGGCTTGCATTAAAAATGTTGAAGCTGTAACTCCTACCTCAAATGGCTCAAGTCTGCAAAATCATCATCAGAATCAGCTTCTCGAAAAACATGAAATTCTTAGTTGGAATTGATAACACCAGAAATTTACACTGACGGTATTCTGCGGAACCAAAGGAAATCTCTTCGCTAGTGATGACACAGCTTTTGCTTTTACTTCTTCTTCATCTTCGAGCCACTTCATCACTCTTCGTCTGAAGAGGCATATAATATCACAGATGGAGAAGCAGATGAGCGATTGAAAGATCAATATCGACCCCAACAATACAAAATCCATTGTCTTTACTAGGCGGCAGCCCATAGTGAACTAATGAGCAGTCTGGCTCTAATGACCCACCTCCGTGGAGTAGCTGGGACTTCTCCGACAAATCTCTCAGGTGGGGATTACATACCCAATCCGTACTAACAAAAGCAAGTATTCTCTGCAAGGTCCCACCCAGTCCTCAACCTCTATGTATCAGTGTCCAAAATATTCAAATCCGGCATTCGTTTCGGGTTCACCTATTAAGGGGGTACGTGGGGAACTACTGCTACTACTGATAAAAAAAACATCAATCCATTCAAAATACACACATCGCCAAAATTCTTGGACCCCCTCCTTATTTCAGAAATTATGCATTTTTTTTTCAAATTATAAAAAGTTTGACAAAGAACATTTATTTAGGGCTAAGAAATGGGGATTTTAGAGTTATAAAGATTTTGTATACAAGGCAAAAAAAAAAATTGGGTACAAAAAAAGATGCAAAAATTTTATTTCAACTTTTTAAAAAAAATAGTAATTGAACCTAATAAAAAAAAAGTTAGAAGTACTTTTAATAATCGGTGTGTCTTCCCCTTCTCTGCCACAAAAAGTTAACACGCTTGTGCATGGAAACAATGAGGTTATTAATGATTTCTTAGGGAATATTGTTCCATTCCTCCTCAGCTGCAATTCTTAGGTTCTGAAGGGTTAAGGGTGGATTATTCCTACTATGAATCCGTCTTTGAACATAATCCCATACATGTTCGATCGGATTCATGTCGGGAGAGTTCGCTAGCCACTCTAATCTTTCAATATTTCCATGTTCTAATGCCTCTTGTACCCTTTCAGTGCGATGGGGCCTGGCGTTGTTATCCATAAATATGAAATTGTCACAAATATTGTTGCGTAGTGGCTGAATTATGCCTCGTATAATGTTTTCTGCGTAAATATTTCCAGTCATAGTTCCATTTATAGCAATAAGGGCTGTGCGGTGATTGAACATTATACCCCCCAGAACATATTTGTTCCTCCTTGGTATGGAACAGTTTCTCGAGGAAAATCCAGTCTTTCTTGCCTTCCAGATGCTCTCCAGACTCTATGACGCCGACTGTCACTCACCAAACCAAATCATGTTTCGTCTGAAAAAAGCACGTTACGCCACTGGGGTAAAAGCCATCTTCTGTGTTCCTGTGCCCAATGAAAGCGTGCAGCTATATGTCGACGTGATAACCTAGGGACACGTAAAGCTCTTCTAGATTTCAAATCAGCAGCATGAAGTCGCCTTCTTATGGTGGTGGATGATATTTGTCTTCTGTATGTCCTCAAAAAATGACCTCGCAGAGCTGTGACTGAAATTGTACGGTTCCTACGGACAAAATTCGTCACATAACGATCTTCTCTTTCAGTTGTTACTCTAGGGCGACCAGTTCCACGTCTTCGATCAACGCTTCCGGTTTCTTCATACAAATTCACGATACGAATGACAGAACTTCCAGTCGGTTTGAAATTGCATGATTTGAAAAATGTTCTTGATGTAAAGCAATTATTCTTGCTGTATCAAATTGCGAAATCACGTTTCCGGGCATTTTTTAAGCAAATGGTACACACAATATATACACAAAAAGCTACAGATATGTATTAATGACTGGGTGACTTATTTTATCAAAATTGTTCATGGTCGAATGTAAACAACTCTGTGAAAACATTTTTTGGCCCTTTAAATGCAAATAATACACACTTCAAATTCACAATAAATTTAGCGTAAACAAAATATTTATTTAAAAAAATATCTAGGGGGTCCAAGAATTTTGGCGATGTGTGTAGAATGTCACGGAATCTTCGCCGATGCGCTCACTCAACTCTGTAGATTTCAGCACCCTGGTGCCGTCTAGGATGTGTAAATTTAAAAAAATAAAATAAAAATCTAAACGACAAAACTTTCTCAGCATGTACTTAGTACCTACTTGTTTATTACTTACATATACACAGGCTTTGTCAGCAAATAAATTTTCTTATATTTGGCTTTAACCTAAAACAAATTGCTCGTTCGAAACAAAGTGGTGAACTTCTTCATAATAAATAATTTTTGGTCCTTCATCTTAAATTTCAAAAATCCTACTCTGAAATCCCCTAATAGGTAAGAACAAATTGAAGTTTCCATGCAATAATTTTTCTGCTAGCCAAATTTTGCCATTAATGCATAGGTACCTGAGGGATTCGCTATTAACTCATATTTACAGCAAAAATTAGCAATATCATAAATTCTAATCAACGTGGAAGAGATCGCCGAACGCTGCTGGACCATTTGTCAGAACCCAAATTATAAATAATTACATCCGTTGCAATATAAGGTGAGGTAATTAATTTAAAAAGTCAAACGACTAACACGAATATTTCGTTAGTCTTTCATTAATTTTTTCTTTTCTTGTCAGTGTTTAAATATTAATGAGCTTAAGTTTTAGATATCGTAATTCGATATTGTGTTCATGACCATTTTAACTATTTCCAGGAAGTAGCTTAATTTATTATGATAATCTTTACCTCGAAATTTTACTGACAAAAATATATTAAATTTTACTTTTAGCCCAAGCATATGTACAAAATTTGGTTAGCAAATATTTATACTTCTATGGGGTTATGAGTTTTTTTTGTCACACAGTATATAAAGTTGCCATATAGGTACAAAACAAATCCTCAGATTCGTGAGAAAACGTTCGATTCGAAGATAATCACTTCGGCTCCGCTATAAAATTTAAACTGTCGGTTCATTCCTGCGTGATGAAGTCTACAATCAGTACCACTACTACCGCAGGTTCACATTTTATCAGGAGTGGTGTGGTAAGTTTATCGCGTGGTACCTGTCGCAGCATAGAGGGAGTCCAATGCGAGCAGTGAAAGTGAATTTTGTTGTTTTTGATTTGTGTACATATTATACACTTGAATAATACTACCTACATTTATCAAGCTTCATGAAAAATTCATAAGAGGACGTTGTCCGACCTAGAAACTAGACAAGAATCATTTAAATTAATGCATCGAGTCTTGATTCGATACTTGTCAGCTTCGTATGATGTGATAAATGGAACTACATTCACCAACGCAAAAACAAGGAATTAATTAAATTTAGATCTTACAGCTTTGATATTTGGAAAATTTGAATTGGAAATTGAAGCGATTTGAATTGGCTCTTCTGGGCAGGTTTGCGAAAGCACTCGCTATTTTGTATTTCCTGTCCACTTTTAGCATCACTACCTATCTTCTATATTCATAGCACGAATTTAAGTGGAATCTTTTGAACTTATGTAAGGTTAGAATCAGTTAATGTCTTCGTGGCTTAGAAGAATGTTTGTTGTTAGTTGATATAATTATCGGTCCAAAATGTTCTAAGTATATCTCTGCTAATCCAGACACTCCCAAATCTTTGACTTCTCATTTCCTCGTCCACTCCACTTCTCCGTATATGCCATTTTTTGTACATGTCCGAACCAATTTACTTGTTGGTCTCTGATATCATGTACTACTGTGTATCTTAACTTGAAAATTTTTGGATAGTCACAGCCAATTAAATTATTTGGTTATTTTGGTGTAGTATATTCTAGTTTTGTTGTTGTTTTAAGTATGAATTTAACCTTCCGTCCTTTTATATTCCGATCTTTAATTGCTTCGTCTAGGGTTCCATTCAGTGGCGTAGCCAGGATTTTGTCTTGGGGGGGGGGGGGCAAAATTGCAAGAAGTGTTTCTTGCAGCCTCACCGCAACCGCTGCCAGAGGCAAAGCGCCAGGCCGCGAAATTTTTGGGTGCGACACCCCTTTTTTAGGTTTATTTACGCTATTTTTGGGACTGTTTATTTTAATTTGGAAGATTTATTCATAAAATTTAAGGGTCTTGGGGGGGGGGGGGGCAAATGCCCCCTTGCCCACCCCCCCCCCCCCCCTGGCTACGCCAGTTGTTCCATTATTCCCGAATATTTGTAGGATTCAGTGCATTGTTTTTGTTCTTGTCCGTTATTCATTTTCAGGTCATATGTTCTGTTTTCGTCGGATTCACTTCCGAACTCAATTTACATGTGATAATTTCACGTCAAAAAGTATCTTGCAAACTTGAGTTCTGAAAAATCTCATCTTTTAAAAATTTGATATTATTTTTTTAATTTCAAATGGTGGTCGCTTCTCTGGAAATTGTGTTTTATTTATTAGTCGTTAATACGTAAAAAATATCTGATACTGATAATTTTCTTTGGATCGTTGATAACAAAGTTTATGTTTTGTTTTAGTTATTCAAACTTTAAATAAGCGAACACTAAATGATGGATACATCATTGAAGTATTGTTTTATAGAAACTTTTAGACTGTCCTGTACTTTATACCTTTTGTTACCTTTATTACCTATCTGTCAACCTTGGGAGTCTTTCAATGTAAGTTAAATGCTTTGTATAGTAGGATTCCGAGTTTATTGAAGCCTGTATTCTAGGAATTCTCTTTTACTTCAATTTAATAAACTCCATAACTAAATGGATAAATTACTCAAACCAGAATACAATATAAACATCAAATCCAGCAATGCTGCTCATCAATGGATTAATTGGAATCGTACTTTTAAGAACTTTCTGGAAACTGCCAAAGGGGGATAAGACAAAGATAAACCCCACATAACAGTGAAAGAACATTCATATCCTCAGAATATTCCCTCAAAGTACATTTTAGAATGTTCTTTTAGGAATGTTCAATGAATATGCTAAGATTGCTTCGATTGAAATATTCATTTTTGAACGTTCTATTTACCTACCTGAAAGATTGTACTAAGAACCTACTTTATATAACATTATTTGAATATTCTCATACGAACATTATTATAATGTACCCTGAAAAATGTTCTTTCAGCTAATATCTCTATCAAGTATTAAGAATATACCTACCAAGTTGTGCTGAGAAGTTCATGTAGGTAGGTACCCATGATAAGAATATTTCCATATTGTTCACCTAATTATCTAAAGTACCTACTCAAAAACTTAACTGAACAATTAAACAATAATGCTCTATCTAGAACCTACTAAGAATATTATAGGTATATTCTTTTTCTTTTGCTTTGTAGGACTTCCAAAAGAGGGAGCCACGCGCTATTAAAGATCTACATCTTGCCTCGCGTTTGAATCACCTTGGAACCTGTTTCTCTCAGTTGGCATGCTTGGGCGAGAGCATAACAAGCTCGAAACCGGAGTTTTGGTTAAACACTTGTGTTTTCCAGAGAAATTTTCCAACAATTCTTTCACTGCCTTTAATATAAAAGGACTGGAAGGAGCATTATTTGGAAAAGAAAATTAACATTCCAAGTATATCCTTAGAATCAAACAAGAATGTTATGTCTAGGATGCATATTGAGAATGATATATGTAGATATATTCTAAGAATATTTCAAGCATATTGGTATAATATTCTTTTGAGAACATAACTATAATGTCATAGAAACATTCTTTGAATATGAGAATATAAATTTCGAGCATATTTTTAGAATCAAACAGGAATATTCTTTCCAGGATATACTGAGAATCTCATAGGTATATTCTAAGAATATCCTAATGGATTTCCCAGGAAGTTCTTGGGTATTGCAAACAGTATTTCTACAATCTTTTCTCAGAACATTCTCAGGACATTCGCAATGGTTTTGGCGAACATTCTAGGCACATTCTTTCTAAAAAAAAGAACATTCTTAATACATTCTAAGGATGCAATTTTGTTATGTGGGACTTAATCTGCTAATAAATTACGTTAGTCCTGCTATTTTTGAATACATAAATGAATGCTTCATTTATGAACATGCTATTAATATTTTGAAAAACATATATGTCAAGCCAAAGAATGATATATATGCCAGACACTTATTATCGTCAAGAAAACAAGTTGGTGAATCTATAGATCAATATTCACAAGCCCTGAAACTTATGAGTCAAGGCTACAATTTTAGAGCAGTCCGTGCAAAAATCAAAATAAAGACAATTAAATCAGTGATACTTTCCTTTCCTAACCAGTCTTACTTCTTCTCGTATAAGACAGAGGCTTTGGGAAAATTGTACTTTGAGCTTAACGAGCATCATTCCAAATCCTATCTTCACATTTCTGTTCAAATATGAATACTGCGTTCTCTCATCAAACTCCTGACAATTCTTCTCCGAATGTACAGATCGGAAATGACCATGCTATCTTAGCTGTCGCTTCCAAATGCTATTTTTTTGGTAAATCTAGACATTCCAGAGATAAATGTCCAGCGAAAAAGTATATTTGTTACAAGTGCCGGAAAAAGGTCATTTCGCCCAGCCCAGGTCTGTCGATCGAAAAATCAAAAGCCCCATTCTACCAAAATAACAACTGCTGGCTTTTTATGGTCGAGGCACAGGTCCACACAGATAGTTCGGATATTTCAAAACAAATGAAAATATTTCCCACAAAACTGAATGTTACAATGGCATCTTCGAATTTTAACTCTTTGGTACGTGGAAAAATACCAGACTATACATTCTAGAATTGGACATGATATTCTTAAATAACATTCAGGAGTAGAATTCCGTTTTGGGGGAAGCAAACCACCATCTTTATATGTAATTTGCCAATCGCTAAGGTAGAACCATATCCATTATTCGCAAATTTTGCAGAAAATTGTAGGCCTATTGCAAATAAATCATAAATCTCACAAATAGTCCACAGTTGATTCAAAATTTATTGAAGCTGCAGTGCATAAGACTTTTAGAACAGAAGATAATCGAGCCAAGCAATTTCCCGTGGAGAACTTGTGCTTGTGACCAGTCATGAAAATCAGAAGAATTGAATGATTATAGACTACTCATTGAACATAAATAGACATACATATTTGGACGCATACCCAGGATTGAAGATATGGTCAACCAAATTTCTCAGTTTAAATACTTGAGTTCGATAGATCTTCATAGTGCATATCACCAGATAGCAATTCTAGAGCATGAGCGTATATACACTGCATTTGAAGCATGTGGAAACCTGTACCAATTCATTCGAATTCCTTTTAGGGTGACTAATGGCGTAGCTTGTTTTCAGAGGAATATGAACGGTATTATTCAACAAAAACATTTAGAAGACGCATATGCGTTTCTTGATGACGGAACCATCTGTGGTAGAAATAAAGAACACCATGACATAAATCTTAAACAATGTTCAGAGATTGTTAAGAAATATAGTCTGACACTTAACAAAGAGAAATGCAACTTTAGTATGACTAAAATTAATGTACTAGGGCATACAATAGAACGAAAATCAATCACACCATAGACAGACTAAAACCACTAATTCAGTTGCCTCTACCTACAGATACTTCATCGCTCAGGAGAGTTCAAGGGATGTTTCCCACTATTCCAAGTTCATTCATAAGTTTTCCGTCAAAATGCATCCACTGATTCAAGTTTAAAAGTTCCCTTTATCTACTTGAGAAGCTGATTCATTTGAACAGTTGAAGACTGATATACAAAATGCTGTTGTTATTTCCATTGACGATGAAGCCATTATCACTGTTGAAACTGACGCATAGGAATATGCTATTGCTCAACTTACGCAATCTGGAAAACCAGTGACGTTTTCCTCTAGAGCATTCGCGAAATCGGAATATAGCGATATTCTTCTGTGGAAAAAGAAGCCTATGCTATAGTGGAAGCACTCCAGTAAATGGAGAAATTTTTTAATCTGACGTTACTTTAAGCTCGTAACTGACCAGAAATCGGTAACTTTTATGTTTAATTTACTAAGTAATTCTAAAATCAAAAATTTAAAAATAATGCGGGGTCGTCTGGAAATCAAAACATCGTGTCAGATACATTTTCAAGAATGTCTTCTTCGATTTCACCTTCTTCTAGTGCCAAGGGCAATTCTACAAACTTGACGTAAAAGGTAGTCAAATTGCCAAACTTTTTCTTAATTTAACAAACATTGTAACTCTAACCGTTCCCCAGATCCTAATGCTATCCCATCCTTATCTTGTACATAATTACTGTTATTAAGTCAAGATCAGTCAGGTCTAATTAAAGACAAAAGAAAAGTGAAGAAAAATAAAACATCAAAACATGAATGAAAGTGCCTTTTTCCTAACTGTAGGAGCTCCAGAGGCAACAGTCTGAGGCTTGAGAATGGATAAATAGATGTCCGAAACGTTGCTGGAAACTAGATAGTTTCTTTTCTTTTCGTCCCCCAAGTCCTTTAACCCACGAAACTTTCCAGTATAAATTTTCGAAATTCGACTTTGAGTTGTTCAGCGGATTTCAACAGTGGGCACCTATCTATAATTCCGATTGAAATGTTGTGTAAGTTGGATTAACCCCCCCAAAAACTACTAAATGTTGACAATCCTTGGAAGTAACAAATATACCTACCTATCTAATAACTTCCAGGCCGGGGAAGTGGTTTCACGTTTTGTTAATTTTTCCATTTGTAATTTTTGATATATTTTTAATTTTTGCATCGTGCACGTCTAAGATACTTCTCTTTCCTTTTAAGTGTTTCAGAGCTTGACGAAGACAGTTTAGTATTGACCATTTCGCAGTTATTTTTATGCTGTATATTTTTATTGCATTGCGTTTTCATTTCTAGTGTTTGTGGATTTGTTTTTTCGTTTTGATTGGTTAGTGAATACTCATTAAATTTTGCGTTTATTTTTTTGGGAGTTGTTTCCGTACCCATCATGTCTATTGCGGTGACTCTTTTGTAAAGTGAAACGTCTGCCGGCTAGGTAGGGCAACAGAATACCTAATCGTGATATAATGTTACTTTATATGAACGCAATAAATTGGTTGGTCCATTTTAATGAATTGCCTGTGAGATTTAAATAGAAGTTGAACAAGGACTATTTTCAGGTTTTGAATCTGATAAAATAACATGTTTTTGAACAAGCTTCCTACATGAACTTGGGACTATATTTTTATTTATAAGTGCCAACACTAATAGTTAGTGATCTTTCCATATTTGCCACTATAAGTTAGTTGAAATAACCTGAGTAAAAAACAACGTTGAAAGTACCGATACCTTATTCGTAAAATATAAACGAGTCAATTCCGAACTTAGTACTTATCCGAACAACTTTTTCAATTCCGAAAAGAAGGCATCGGCAATAAAACTGTAATTTTTCAGACCGTTGCACGTACTAACTCTTGGTTAATTAACCTTGATGAAAAAAAGTAGCCAGCCAGCAGCCGTATATACGATTTTTGATTTGACTTTTTGTGGATGTCGCAAGACCAAATCAGATCGTGGATACGGCTTGATTGCATCGCCTAATTTAGAAATAATAACTATTTTTAAAAATCAGATAAGCTTGTTAATACGGCTAATCGGATCTAACCAGTAGTATGTTATCTAATGTTGATCTGATTCAGTTGAGATATCTTTCTTTCAAAGACGCCGGTGTTTAAAAGATAAACCCTTGTACTTGATTGTGTGTAGAACATATTTCTTGGTTAAACTAGAAAGTGGATTTTTATTTTAGGCACAATAAATTTGACACTTGTTAAGCAAATTATCGGTACTTAATGACAAAATGAACAAAACAGGAAACAGCTTATATGATAATGGCTACGTTCACCAGAACCAAAACGGATCGTGAACAGTTCACAAATACCAACAGAATATGTTGGGTAAACTCTTGGTTCTGCTGAACGATTCTACTTTTCAATGATAGAACGTCACCCTCTGAATGACAGGTCACCACACAAAACACAGTGTTGAAAATTATAAACACTCTCAAATCATGCTTGCAAAAATGGCGAGCGTTTGCAAAACATGTTTGGTTTCATCATAAATTCAAAGTAGCGTTCAGCAGAACAATCGCAAACCGTTTACCAACGTTTGTATCTGGTGAACGCGGCCAATATGTTTCTTCATCCTAAATGCAGGCAATTCTAATGACACACAATAATCTAAGTAGAAAAACATGATTGTTGTTGTGAACTAGTGAATTCATTATTACTTATATTATCAATAATCCTAATGTTCACTACATTTTCTCTTCTACGAGTTCCACCATCTGTGTAATTAAGTCCCAAGTTTTATTATAACAATACTTTATGCTGTTAGGGTTCAAAGACGATGCCGGCTAGAATTATTATATAACCAATGTCCTGTTCACACCAATTTCTCGAAAGTCGTTACTTCTATTCAATGATGCCAGGTCTCATGCTTTTGCATGAGATCTCACGCTTTTCAAAAAAATCTCATGCTTTTTAGCTTATGGTGACAAAAATAAATTATTATATATACCGGGTGCCCACGAGATTACTTTCCGGCTGCCATTTTTTTATTTGTTCATTGATATCAACGAAACTTGGTAGGCTTAATATTCTAACGAAACGTCATTTTTGTGCATCGACGACAAGTTTTCCTGACTTCCGGTTTTACCGGAAATGACCGAAACTTTTGATTTTCAAATAGCACACTCTGTATATTTTTTGTTTTTTCGATTCTACAGATCGTTTTGCGTCCTAGTCTACCACTTTTAAATCGAGTTTTGTCCAAATTTTGTTTTCAAATTAAATTTCAAGTAGAAAAAAAAAAAATACCTACATAATAAATCAAAAATGTTTAAACGAAAATTAAGAAAAATGTCGTAGTGTATTATATCGTTGGATTCGCCTTAAAATACTGCATTTTGTGATGTTGTGAAAGTGATATGTTCCTATTCTAGTTTCTGAGCTAGGGCAAAAATACTAAAATAATGAAGTTTATAGCCCTCTGTCAAAAAATTTTACAAAGATAAAATTGAATTTGTATTTTTCTGAAATTAGGTAAAGTATGTAGAGTCATTTTAGGATCATCATGGCACTCTAGTTAAAAAATTTAATTTTAATTAAAAAACAAAATTTATAAAAAAATCGATTCAAAAGTAGTGCACCAGGACGTAAAACGATTTTTAGAATCCGAAAAACAAAAAATATACAGGGTGTGCCATTAAAAAATCTAAAGTTCCGGTCATTTTCGGTGAAACCGGAAGTCAGGAAAACTTGTCATACATGCATAAAAATGGCGTTTGGTTAGAATATCAACCCTACCAAGTTTCGTTAATATCGATAAATAAATAAAAAAGTGGCAGCCGGAAAGTGATCTCGTGGGTAGGTACCCGGTATATTAATTAGAAATGTATATATAAAACACAATTTCTCAAACCAAGCGATCTTAAATTCATAAGAAAATCTTCTAACAATTGTCATTTCAGGCACACCCATTGAATCGCACTCACACCCAGTGCAATATTTCTGAACGCGCCCCAGCAGAACTAAACAGAAATATGTGAGTATTCGGATTTCGGTTATTCCCCGAAAATTATAATGGATCAAATTGTTGGTTATGGGTACATTTTAGCTGCGTATGATATTTAGGTACGTAATTACCTTACCTTTGACAGGGCCGTAGCCAGGGGGGGGCATTGGGGGACAATGCCCTATCTTTTAAATGGTAATGCCCTACCTTTAAAAATCAACATACCTACATTAAGGTTTCTTTAGAAAATTTAGGAGTAGATGATGCCTGAAGTAGATAGGCCTGAAATCGAGTAAGCGAGGATGAATGTTTCCGAAAATGCCTAAATCTAATGAACAATGGTTGACGTTTGCACAGAGGAAGTTTTTTTTTTGTTTTGAAAGAGTGCGAATGGCCCAAGCGGCCGGCACGAAAATCCGCGCCATTTTGTTTACTTGCCAGAGATGTTATTTATTGCAAAGTTGTTTGATAAAGGCGAGAGTGGTAGGATGCCTGGTAACTTTATGACGTCATCTGGGGTGCCTCAACATAATGCAAATCTCTATAAGGTATCCCAAATCAGATGCGTCATCAAGTTACCCATTACCATACATTATACATACCTTGATGCGTCATCAAGTTACCAATTACCATACAACCTAAACCTTGATTTATTGAAAAATTTTGTTTACCTATACAAAATTTAGGGAGGTGGAGGGGGGCAAGTAGTGTATGCCCTATGTCGAATTTGTCATGCCCTATCTTAAATTTGACTCTAGCTACGGCCCTGCTTTGATTAATAATTTATACTATTATACTGTCGACAAATAAATTAGCACTATGGTGTTTAGTGAAACTAGTGAAAGCAGTGGCAGTGAACGAAGTTACCAGGGTTTCACTGGGTAGAATGCAGTAAAAGGGGAACAATGTTTGCGTGGTAAGAAGTTTTGGATAATATAATATTGTTATTTTTATATAGTCACTTGATGTTATTTTTTACAAAATATTTATCTTTAAAAACGAAATTTTGTTTAGGTGTAAACTATGTAGATGCGATATTAACATAGAGGCAGGAAAAGTACAACTTTGTAAGCATTTAGAGTACTAGTAAAATAAGCGTTGAAGAAAAGGTAAAAGAAGGTATTATACGTACAGCAGGATTTTTGGCTGAACATAATCTTCCAATGAATTTGATGGAACATTTTATTGATTACTTAAATGCTGTTTGTACAGATTCTGAAATAGCAAAAAAAAAATGAAAGCAGGAAGAACCAAAATAACTAGAGTCGTCAAAAAAGTGACAGGAGCATCACAAAAAGCATATTTGATTGAGCTTATGAAAAATAATAAATTTAGTGTAATAGCTGACGAATCCACAGATACTTCATGCATCAAACATTTGTGTTTAGTGGTTAGAATGTGTATTGAAAATAAAATAGAAGATAATTTTCTGGACCTGATACCCGTAGTTGAAACCACAGGAGCTGCACTTTTTGAGATAATTATAAACTTTTTTACAAAACACAACATACCGTATAAAACAAATTTTATTGGTTTTGCTTCTGATGGTGCCAGTAATATGGTGGGAATAAGAAATTCATTAGTCAGCGGGTTACAGGAAAGTATACCAGGCATATTCACTGTAAAATGTATTTGCCACAGCTTCCACCTCTGTGCCTGCTATGCGTGCCAAAAACCGCCAGAAGAGGTTGAACAACTAACAAGAGAGGTAAATATTAAAAAATAGAAAGCATATTAACTTTCTTGAACAAATAAATATATTTTTAGGTTTACAATTATTTTTCGAATAGTCCAAAAAGAGTTGAAGAATTGAAAGAGTTTGTCAGTGTTGCTCCAGCTAAAATTCTTCATCCAAGTCAAACCCGTTGGCTTTCACTGGAGATTGTGGTAAAAAGACTTTTAAACCAATATAATGCCTTAAGACTTTATTTTACGGATCAAGTTGCTAATAATATTGCTCAAACTGATATAATTTTAGAAAAACTGAACAAGGAAGAAAATAAATTATATCTGCTACACCTACCTTTAATGATTTAAACAAATTGATGCAAAGCGAATCCAAAAATTCATATATTACAAAGAAGTGACGAGCACAGTAAAAACAATTTTAGACTTTTATATAAAAGTCTAAAATCTCGTCTTTTATATAAAAGACGAGATTCTTAGTTCTACAAGTATCGATAAATTAGATTTTAAAAATCCAAGAAATTTTTTACAAATGGATGAGATGTATTTCTCAGCAGAAATAAATTCAAGCAGTTTAGAAAAAAATAGGTTAGAAAGAGTTAAATTGAATTTTTTGAATTTTTATATTGAAAGTGTTCAGCAAATTTGCACACGATTTCCTCTTAAAGATTCTGTTTTTGAAAAGTTGGAATTTATGGACCCAGAAACCGTTAAATCTCGAAAAATCAGATCTATTAGTCATATTACTAAATTATTTCCAAATTTAATTGATTCCGATTTACAAACAATTGACAATGAGTGGTTGGCACTAAGAAACTTTGGAATAGATTTTAAGGCCAATAATACTGATGACATAATATGTGAATTTTGGAAATACATTGCGTCAATAAAAGCTCCAGATAATAGTGGGCCACGTTTTGCAAACCTAACAAACTTTGTCTTCAATTTACTTACTTTGCCTGTTTCAAGTGCAAATGTAGAAAGAATATTTTCTGCAATAAATTTGAATAAAACAAAACAAAGAAATAGGTTAAAAACTTCTACAGTTACAGCAATACTCCATACGAAAGGTCTCGTAAATAGAAATAGATCTATATGTTCAAATTTCCCCATATCAAAAGAAATGATCAGAAACCTAAACCAACATATCTATGAATCAGACTCTGAGTAAATTTTTTTATTTGAATGATGTTATTTTCTTAGATTGTTTTTAAAATATCTTGATTTGTGAAATATCTGTTTGTGGAATAAAAATTTGTTAAAAATACCTACTAGTGTTTTTATTTCAGCCTAAAGTGCTAAGTATTTTACTACTTTGTTTCTAGATTGCTTATTCAAGTCAAATCACGTTTCAATAGGTACTGAAATTTACGACAAAATTAAAGTGAAAAAAAACCTGCAATAATAATTGAATAAGCACCTTGCTAAACGACCACGATATTTTATAGAAAAAAGGGAATTTTAAGTCATAGCAAGATTGATCATTGCCAATGATCGGGTAAATCGGATCATTGCCAATGATCGGGTAATTCGGATCAGTGTTTCCGAAAACATACTGTGTGTCTGATATTTGATACAATTAAAGACTATGAGTTCCATATCAACGCGAGATTTACTGAAAACTCCTTTCTGTTGGTGGTAATCGACATTAACTGTTAGTATTGATCAATAGAAACTTTACTTACATATCTATAAATAAAGTTGAGCTTTACCCGTCGTCCGTTAAAGGTAGGCTAAATGTCGCGATTATTTTTATGAACAGATTTCGTATAAAAGAATCTACATATTGCTACTAAAGGTCGCCGCAGGTGAAAACTAGGGATTAGGGATTATTTATCTGACCAAATATTTGGCATAGTCAGTTTTCGTGCAATTCTCGTCGCTTTCGACATCGGCTGTTTCGGCCTTTTCGGCCATTATTGGGTTCGACCGACGATAGCCCCCTTGTTGATATTTTATAGATTAATTTTAATTTTACAGTGAACATCGGCAAAATTAGTCCTTCATAAGTGTGTTTTTCACAATTTTTCATCAAATAGCAGCTTCACAAGTATCTTTGAGCCCATATTAAACAAAAAATTAAAATTGGAAAATTAAACAAAAATTGATATTTTTCTAAATTTTAATAATTTTTGGGGAGGCGGTTGTGTTTTTAGTCCTACTTTAGTTATTTTTATCAATAAAGTCATCTGCGTTTATGAATTTTGACCAGAGGAACTTGTGAATTGCACTAAAAACTTACAAGAACCTATATATTACAACGAAATAAAATAGTTGACGTCACTTTGTGTTGTTATGGTTCCAAAATAATATATCCACATTTGGTAGAAAATAGGGAAAAATCTTTAGACCAATTTTCAAAATAATACAGTTTAGGCACAGTTTATAACGTACAACGAATCAGTTATTTAACTCTGTTAATTTGGATGAAGCCAGATTTGACTTTTTTATTCTTTCCTCATATTTTGCGCATGCGCTTCATGAGTTGAAAATGTTATTATTAAATCGCAAGCTGGAGCTCGACAGGGCCGGACTGGAATTAATTTAATCAAATTATTAAATTGATATGCAGCAACTTGAGTGGAATTGGTGAAAAAAGAAACCTAGTAAACGTAATTGAGAATTGTTCTTCACTCAGGTAGGTACTTTTAATTGAATTTACAAAGGCACAACTTAGTAATATTATAAGGGTGACGATTTTATAATTAATTGTTTGCCTTTATTTTGGGATCATACAATAGGTACCTACTTTAATTCTACTTAATATAAAAATCTACTCACAGTCTCTCATCTTTTGGAAAGCTAAAATATCCTGGCTGGATTGGCTTTCTTGTAACTTTTGCAAACAAAACAACGCACAACCATAGTTTTTAACAATGAAAACTGAAAACACTATTCAACTTTTCACAAATTAATTGTCAAAAAATCTAACACTCTTAAAAAAATCACTTGAAATCGCCGAAAAATCAATCAAAAGATAATAAAACAACGCTTCCAACCTCCAAATAATTCAATACTTCAGCTGACCATCAATAATAAACAAACTGCAAAGGTCAGCGACCGCGTGCTACTCGAAAAATCGATAAACCAGTCCTGACTGGTGGTGTGTTCACTTTCTTATTCAAACAAGTGCGGCATCTGTTTATCTCTCTCTGTTGTCGTGAAACTGTCGTAACAGAAAAAGACAAAACTAGACCGGAAACCGGCGCGGATCTATTATCTATATATATAAAACACAGTTGTGTTGGTGTGGAAGCCCTTATAACTCGAGAACGGCTGGACTGATTTTTATGATTTTTGCTTTTTTCGATTTGTCTTTGTCCATTCGTGGTCCATCCTAACATAATAAATCGAAAAAATCCAAAAAAAAAAAACAAAATTTTTTTTATCTATTTTACTTATTTATGAAAAAAACTCACTAAGCCCGCATACGGCGCTATCTCTTATAACCGATACCAAGTTTACCGTCATATTTTCATTGCAAACCATGTGGATTTTATTGTCACACACTTTGCCCAAAAACAATTTGAGGAAAGCACTTTATTTTTAATTGTTCTTCACAGTAAAAATGTCCAAAAATGAATAGAATGACAATGTTTTAAATAATTGTGTATTTTATTTTGTTGTTGGTTCGTTCATTCCATAGAGAAATATAATAGTAGTAAACTACGAGAGAAGTCATTTCCCTGTACTTAACTGGCACAATGTCGACGTTAGCTGCCCTGGTGGCTACGGACAGCAATAAAAGAGTGAACATTGTTTGAATGCAGGTTTCTTCTTTACCGACAGTGAAAAGGCGGCTTTTTTGAATAATTAAATTATTAACTTACTTTGATTTTATTTAAAATAAAGTACTGTAAACGCTCAAAACAGTTAATTGCAAAGCAAAACATTTGTTGAAAAAACTTGCTAAAATTTACCGAGCAACTGTTTAGAACGATAACAGAACTTATTTTTTAAAAATCAAAATTACATGCAATAAGATTCCTTAAGGGGGTCAAGGAGGTAATTGAACAATACAAAAATTGAACTATCTTCAAACAAACTTATTTTTTTATTCTAAATTTATAAATATACAGTAACTAAAAATGTTTGTATTATAAGCTTTTTGTTTACGTTTTTACTGCATCTCGCATCATCGCAAATTTGAAAACACACTATTATTGGTGTCGGTTTTGTCTAATTAATTAATATTTATGATCACAGAATGTTTTCTCATTTCTCTAATATAAATAATAGAAGAAACTTTACGTTATAATTGCGAGCACTCAGTTTTTGATTGATGGTCTTTGGATTCAATCATTTGTCAAATTTTGTATTTTGTATGTGTTAAAAAAAGATAGAACATTTTCGGGCAAGTTGCTGACAAAGACAAATTAAACCGAGTTGTCAGAAACGATCGAAGTAATTAGTTCAATAATCTGCCACACCATGCGAAATACGCTACGGGTATGTGCACAAACACACTTCCAGATTGTTACATTAAACAAACGTCTCTCGTAGTTTACTACTATTATATTTCTCTATGGTTCATTCCGAAAGAGCGCGAACTAGTCTCCCTGTCATTTCTTGACGCTTGACCATTGACGTTCTGTGGCTAAGTTCCGTTTCTCCTCTCAGGCATCCCTTGACAGCCGTGTTCCGTGCCGACTGTTCGGAGTGCTCCGTCCGGCTGGTGTCGAGTGGCAGAGAGCCAGGTTATGAGTCCGCCACAACCATTTTGTAAACGGCGCCATATATGATTCCTATCACGAAGCTCACCGATGCGCGGTAATTTCATTGCAGATGCAGTAGAATCATGCTGCTCAGGAACTGGAGATATTTAGAACAGAACTATTCCACTATTCTGATCAGATAGAGTGATGCAGAAATAGTAGATCAGATAGAATAGTGCAGATAGAGTAGAACAGATGGAGTAGTGCAGTGCAGATAGAGTGCTACAGGGCTGCGCTGTAGATTTTTTTTTGTTTTCTTTACATTCTTTGAACATTCCTGTGCCTGAGTTTATTTATTTGGTAGTACACTTCACAAGAAAAATGCCCACAAGCTGCCTTGAAAGGGATGATGTTAAATTTTAATTTTAGGTGACTTCTGATCTAGAGAGTAAACATTAATATTCTTCAACCAAAGCCAAATTCACCATCGGAAAAAAAACTGAATTTAATTCAGCTAATAGATACGTTAACACAACATTTAATAGGTATTTAAAAAATTCAGAGGCGCTACGAAGTTCGCCGGCTCAGCTAGTTTATAAATAAAAGAAATCGTTCTCATATCAATGGGCATGATGCGCATGCCCAAAATATGAGGAAAATATTCCTATTGGTTGAATTTTATGGCTTAAAAATAGGTGGAGAGTTAAATAACTGATTCGTTGTACGTTATAAACTGTGGTTTAGGTATAAATAATTAGATCTTCCCGATTTTTCAAGTCGGAACTGGTATAGCATTCCCAACGTCAAATTACGTGTGTGTTTAGGTCGGCTTAAGGACTCGAAGTCGAATTCCGACGTCGAATCGACTGAAATTTTATTCCCCATTTTAGTCGAATTTTGGTCGTCAGGAAGTCCTACGGACGTCGCATGCCGACGTCAGGTAGAACATTTTTAACGTAATATTACGTCAAATGACGTCGGATTGTTACTTGGGTTTGTACCACTGCTAAATTTCGGGGGGGGGTTTAACCCCCAAAACCCTCCCTTGGGTGCACCACTGTCCCCCCTCAACGAGAATTTAAATAAATGAAACATTTTTATACAATAACGAGTTTTCATTATCGAAGTACGAGATTGGAGCGAGCGGAAAACTCCAGGTACTCAACCTTCGTGACATATGTCAACTCCCGATCCCCAACATTGTGTTCGAAGTTATTGTCAAATTCGAGGTTTGAAATGTACAGCAAGAGTCTTTTTGGAGTTTAACTTTTCTTCACATCTTTGGATTCTTCGTATCTTTAGAAGAAAAAATTCTTGAATCAAATAAAACTGGATACCGAATAGGAAATATTATTTGTTTTTTGCCCGAATCTCGGGTCTGCACAGTAATTCGACAATTACACGGTAACGAGCAGGTTTCACCTAGATTTAACTTCGTATGACGTAGGACTGAGTACGGAGAAAAGATTTTCTTTTTTAAATTTAGACATAAATAGCAAATCCATGATTGTGATATAAATATTTGCTGATCTCATATCTCTTTACGATTTAATTACTTCCAGTTTTCAAATTATCCGCACAGAATTCGTAAAATCAATAAAAATCTTTCAACAACGTCGTCGAGTGCCCTAAACAGCGATGCAGACAATTTTCCAACCGATTAAATGACACATTCTTTTGGACGCCGAAAAGGAAACTTGAGTCATTTAACCGTTTAGAAATTACTTGGAAGCCGTATTGAAAGAAATGGATAAATAACATTTCAGTGCCGCAAATCACATATACTTATAGGCATTTATAACCATCTATTCATTGATGTTTTATGATCCGTTTCTCCAGGAATTACGATTTTTATAGCACAAATTTATATGATTGAAGTGTTGCCTTATTAACACACAAGTCTACCAATCCTAATTAGATTCCTTTTAGAATGAGGGGCGCATGCAATAATGGTGTATAGATTCAGGAGAAAGGTATTTATTTATTCACAAAAATGTACTCTATAGAATAATATTATGAAGGAGTTTAGGTGTTGATGGAACGTAAAAGTTACCTCGGTTATTTGCCATACAAAATCTAAAACTCTCACCAGAGAACAAAGTATCCAATTTATTTCTAGAGCTGCTGAAGCTGAATATCGATTTGCAGAAGTGGCAGTAGACCATGCGAAAGCAAAAATGGCTTAACTCCAGATAGATAAGTGCTTTTGTTCTGATGGCACTAAAATTTGGCACTCATCATCCAACCAGGGTCGTTTGGGTTTTGATTTAAGGCCTAACATATTTTCGTTTGCTTCCACTATGCTTTTCTTTATGTGCTCCCAAGTAAATTCTATAACGTCAGCTTCCACTATTCTGTTGAGGCTGAGATTGTTTCCTTGTAAACTAGGCATATTTGTGAGTCACGCACGATTTGCGGGTTCTCACTACTACACTGACTCGATAAACCAAACAGTGGCGACAATATACGAAAATTTTGCAACAACATGGCTGCCACCCATTTTGTTTGTGCAGGCGGCGGCCATGTTGTTGCAAAACTTTCCTCTTTTGTCGCCATTGTTTGTGAATATCTATTGACTCACTGTAATCACTACCAACAGATGATCGGAGCCTGTTTTGGCCCATCTGAAGCTTCTCATGACTATTTTATTCTATATGCCGAATCTCGAATTTACCAGAACATGATCTATCTGGTTTCTATTAACGCCGTCATTCGAGAACCGGGTTTGTTTGTGTAGGCATTTGTGTGAAAATATGGTTAACTTCACCCTTAACTCGTTTGATGATGCTAGATCTCTGACTCTTGTTCCATTGTCGTTCGATATGTCATGTAGGCTATAAATGCTGCCGGCTCTTTTCCAATTTTTGCGTTGTAATATAAACAATGAATAACCATATCTTATTTAGATACTTGATCAATAGCGGCTGATAAGGTATCCTAGAATGTATCCTTTATGTCATCCTGTGCTCCAGTAGTAGTAAGTAGTAAATATGCTTTATTGTCCAAGAATACAAAAATCTTATTGGCAAAGCTAACCTAACTTAAATTAAATTTTACAACTAAACCTAGAAGCCAGTAAGTCAACAATATCAATCAAATTAAAATTAACGTAGCCAATAATTTACAAAAATAATAAATACATTCATTTAACACAACATTTGTTGACATAGGTTTCAAAGACTAGTAGATGCAACAACAAAAAAAATAGCTATTTTCCTAACGAGTGCGGGAAGAGAAATTTCCGGCACGAGGGTGCGAAGGGCCCGAGTGCCGGAAATTTCTTCCCGCAAGACTTAGGAACTATATTTTTTCTACGAGCATACTAAAGCTGATGTTACGAAGAGTTTAATTTCATTCATTCATTTCTTTATTGTCTTTTCCTGAAAATTACATTCATATAGACAGAAAGTACAGGTACAATTTTAACATTTTAGGTAAAAAAAAGTAAACTCCTGACGAAAAAAAAATATATATATTAAAGATCCTAAAGTATTCGTACATTAATAGCCTAATATCCTCTATTATTCATTTATTATGAAAGATCTTAACATTAAAATGTTTATAACAAAGTGTGAAACTTGTTTGGCAACATTGTATGTCATTTTTTTTATCCATTGTATTAACAAAATCTGCTTGTTTGAAATATCTGTTTTATAGCAGGAGTACGGAGGCTTTCATAAATTGGGCACTCAAATAAAACATGGCTGATGGTTTCCAATTGTTGTAAGTTGCAAATAGTACAAATTAACTTTTGATCAAGCTTATAGGCGATTCTGTTGAAATAAAAAGTTATTATATACTTCGACGCTAGGCGTAACTGAGATATAATTCTTGTAAATTGAATTGGCATATTTAAAAAAAGATATGATTGTGGAATAGTGCCCAAACTAGAAAAATTGTAAAATTTTGCATATTGCGAATTAAGCTTTCAAAATCCTTGTTTCGGAAATAGTTTTCATATTTCAATAAAATAACGTGTTTGGATGTTCTTAAACGATGTAGCGTAAGATTCTGCCACAGCTGCTCGTGGTCAAGTGTCATAAAAATTGATTTTATGTGGTTTAGCCAATTGTATTTTGAATTTTCCTCATGGAAAAGAAGAAGTCTGTTGTAGCAAATTTTTGGATATCTGGTGTTGGGCATGGATAAAATTTTTTCTAACCAATTGATACAGGCCTTAAAAATGGTAAATTGAAGAGGGAGGCGTCCGGTTTCAATTCTAATAAGCCATGATGGGGTCGATCTAGGGAGATAAAGTAATGTTTTAAAAAAACTTGTTTGCACTTGCTCCACCATATCATAGTAACAGAGACCCCAGAGTGGGATGCAGTGATTAATTGAGTTTAGAACAATCGTGTCAAAGAGCCTTATGCGAGATGACCATGAGTTTATTTTGGACCTACACATAAGGTCCATGACAGCACCCGTTGACCTTTTTGGACTTAGGGTTGCAGAGTTCGCCATTTCTCTAAATAGAGCCGAGCAGGAAAACGTTACCCCCAAGTATTCAGTGTGAAACTTGTTCAATTGGTTGGTCACATAGGAAAAACCTTCCTCTGGGGACTCTGTTACCACCCCTAGAAAAACAAACGACCTTGGTCTTGGTTGTATTGACTGTTAGGCCATTTTGGGTCACATAATCTTCAAGAATTTTTAGTTTTCTGGCGAGATCGAATTCAGATATCCCCAAGACAACAAGGTCGTCGGCGTAAGCCAGTAGTATTAGGTCGCAGGCAGCACCCAGACCAACACCCGGAGCTCCATTCAATCTAAAAAAAATCTTCCAGATCTGAAATAAATAAGGAGAAAAGTGTGGGGCTTAATATTTCACCCTGTAAAACACCCTCTTTGATTTGATATTCTTTGGTGAATTTACCTTCCGATCTGACCTTAAAGCATGCTTTGGTGTAAATATTGTTTAAAATTCTTAGAAACTTGGAACTCACTCCAAGAGAGTAGAGTTTCCGCCATAACAAATGATGCTTAATGGAGTCAAAGGCTCTTTTAAAGTCTACAAATGCCGGAAAAACTTTCCCCCCCCCCTCGAAGTTGCAAATGAATGGCAGACATCAGCACAAATACGTTATCTGCGCACCCTCGCCCCCTTCTAAAACCCGATTGAAATTCGGGGACAGCTTGAACCCCCTCGCACCAATCATCCAGCCTAAAAGACAAAATCAAAGTAAAAATTTTTGCTATACAGTTTATTAGTGCTATTCCTCGATAATTTTCTGGTTGGAAGAGTTTAATTTAAATAAAATGCGATTATGCAGAAGGTTGAATTAAAAATGTATTAGAAGGTATTTATAAAAAGGTAAAGGTACAGGTATAGGTGTATCAACAATACAAACAATTCCATGTCACAATTATTATTTCAAACTCTTCCCGCACAGCGGGAAGAGCCATTTCCCGCACGCTCGTAGAAAAAAACATTTATTTAGTAGGTATGTCAGTCAAATTAAGATAAATGAGTGAATAGGTAAAATATAAAACAATACAGAAATACACAACTGAAAAAATACACATACACAATACAGACTCCTGTTAGTGCATAGACGGAGATTAAATGGAGGTTCTGCAGCTTGTCTCGCATTCTTTTGTAGAAAATCCTCTCGTTTTTGGAAGTAAATCCAATGACCTCATTTCCCACTTGCTCCTCAATGGCGTTCCTTGGCCCTTCATACATGACCACTATAGAAAATGATATAAAGTTTGTTTCGCCAGGGTTTGTACTTGCCACCAGCATTTACCTTCCTTGTTTAACAAATAAAAATTGACTGAAATAAATCAATGACGTCAAAAACGTTCGTCGGTTCTTAACCAAAAGTCATTCATTTTAATTTGTCAAAAAAATTGCATGTGTCATATGAATCAATCTACGACAACCCTTTTTTTCAAGTTTCAAGGTCAAGTATGAACCCTGGTGAAACGGACCTTACTTAGTTTTCTATTTTGACGTTACCTGAACCTGATCAAGACCATCTGATTTCTTGAAGTGTGGTTATATTTTATATTTTTGGAGAGACTGGATCGTCACTGTTGATGAACCTGCCCAGGGACTCCGTGTCAGGTAGAATTCTACATATCGACAGAATTCTATAGACTCGGCACACTGTGCGGCGTGTGATATGTTTCGATATGTCGAATTCTACATGGCACGGAGTCCCACCACTGGTCTATACCAGCTTAATATTCCATGTTCCAATGTTCATGTCTTTATTTTGTAGCTTGTGTCGTCCTCCTACTTCAGTTTTGTTCCTGGGCAACTTATGAGGTTAGGTTGTTAACCTAACGCCCAACTCCCCTCTTTTCTCTTCCGGGCTGGGTTTGGGACCGGCAATGACACAGTTCTACAGTCGAGAAAAATACCCAGGACTCAACGCACTACCGCTCTGTCTCGTCATCTCTCTTGAATACATAGTGATAATTCACGTGTCACGCAGATCGGTTGGAACAATTTCACTGTTCCATATTTGGGCATTGAACTACGTGTGTGTTCGACCAGTTCAGGGGCTTCATTCTGTAAGGAACGGACCGTTCGATTCGGTAGAATATCTTCGATTGTGACGTCATTTTCGGTTTGGTAGCGCGAAAACCAAACCGAAAATGACGTCACTATCGAAGAAATTCTACCGAATCGAACGGTTCGTGCCTTACAGAATAAGGCCCTAGGTCTCTCCAGTCTTAAGACTCAGTCTTAAACTGGCAGATTTTTTATCATTCTGTTGGATGGTAGCTTTTAAACCTCTTGATGGAAAGGAACGTCACTCAAATGGTTTTGAGTGGGTTTTCATGGGACTTTGTTCAATACCTATGCCATCAGCTGTTTAAGAGCTCCTAGAAATGTTCCTTTTTTCGAAACCTGGTAGGTTCTTTGGATCTTTGACAAGCTGAGTCCGATCTCTAGATCTAGAAGGATTTGGGCTTTCGAGAGAGACCATAAGTTGAGTGGTAGTGAATCATTCGTTTTACATCATTGATGATCTTTGTACTTCTTCTTTGTAGCTGAATTTGAGTAGTTTTTCCAGATATCATCCCATAAAGCCCATTTATCTTTGGCAGGCTGATAACATAGCTGTTTTGAGAATTGACCAGTGCTGTTCAATATGTCGGGATATTCAGCAGACATTTTCCCATTCAGTAGGAACTCGAAGTTTGTTTTGGTATCTTCATTTTTGAGTCGCTCAATTTACGTTTCAGTGGTAGGTACTTGTAGAGACATTAACATTTTTATACCACTGATATCTGGTGCGTACAATGACGTAGTCGATGCCAGTGCTTTAATTTTGGATTCTGTCTTTATGTTTTCAGCTTATTCTTCTCTCGAAAGAAAGTATTTGTGATGACTCAGAAATCTATGAGTTACTATAGCCTATCCGCATCTTGCCACTAGTGCCTGTCTAGAGGGTGGAATCTCCACAAAATCAGTAATTGAGGTCTCTTAGTAAAATAAGGATCTCGGATCGATGTACCTATGTTTAGTAACACTTTATCTAGATAGTTAAACAGCTCTTTTTTTATATTCGTTGGAATCAAAAGCATGGGCACAGCACTGATTATAGTGGCTCTTAGCTTGTTTATAAGCTTGAGACGGAGAGCCACGTGTCTTTCACTTATCAAAAAAGAAAGCTCATTATGATGATCCATGAACTAAATTTTTACAGCACATCCTTATACTCCGTAGATTCGGGGCTCATTTCCATTATTTCCTTTCCAGATGAAAGTGTAGACTCCGCCACGTTCTTTGAGTTGACCTTCAAGCGAGCGGATAATGCAGGTGTCTATATTATTTTTGTGTGACCTCTGTTTCTTGACCGTCTGTAATGTCCATTTTGGACAAGGGTTATATAGTCAGGAAGTGGTTAAACGTACTTACGGGCATATTCTCTAGCCCCTCCCCCATGAAGAGTGAGTAGATTCTAAATAGGGCTGCTTAGTCGCAGTTGCAGGAAACAAGTTTCTTTACAGCCTTCCTTGAGCAAGACAGTTGGAGACATTACCACTCAGAGGAAGGAACTCTACTGTAGCTGAGAGCTATATCGAAGACTCTATTCCATCAGGAACAAAATAGAGGCATTGAAAAAAATGGTACAAACAGTGAACCATTACCTTCAAAAATCCTGCATTAGAATGAAACGGTATGATTCTTTCAAAGAAAGTCGTTATCATCTCATATTCTATTCTATACACATAAAATTTGTCCCATCCTGTACACAACTATGAAAACTTCTGGCAATAATATGTTTTTTTGATAGTTAATGAGAGTATAATGTATGTTTCTTTTCATGTCTTGGTCAAATTTATTACCTTCTCCTGCTTCAACGATGCTAGTTGAACGATTAAACCAATGGTATATTCATGGTGGTTCATCACATAATCAGTTAATTTTAATTCGTAATAAATAGGTGATAAGTTCATTAACGTATACAACAATATACTAATTTAGTATTAATTGGTACTTCGGTAGCTTAATTGCCCTCTCGTTCCACGAATTTTAACTTAATTAAAGCGAGGTTGCAAAAAATTCGAAGAAATACGTGCAACGGCTTTTTAAATACCGCAAAAAAAAAGTTGATCGACGTTATCGCAGAGGTTTGATCGAATCGGTTTATTTGTAATTCGTTCCTTGTCAGTCCATCAATAATAAATAAGCTGAACTGCACGAGAATTGCATATAAGCCTATTATCTAAACCCTAAAATCATTTCAACTTAAACTATATTATTTGGCAATTAATACTTTGGTATTTGAAGCCCACTTTCATACTACCTACTTTAATTTCTTACGTAGGTACCTACCTAACGTTTTCTTTTTTTGTCGTATATCTGAAAGAATTTCGTGTGATTTGGTTGGACACCTTTCCAACTAGATGTAGATGATAAATAATTTCACCTGGGAACTTGGATTTTATTTATTGCCAAGAAGATATTGTTTGAGTTACACTTTACCCAGAAGCAGTGGCGGCTGGTGAGAGGAAAAGTTGGCGGTACACAGATTCAGGGGGGAAGCCCCAGAAGCGCGCAAATTTTTTTAGGTTGACCCAAACTAACCCAAATTTTGATCTAAAAGTTATACAAAAAACACGCCTCAGAAAGTTTTTTCACTTATTCTCAATTCAAACGTGGGCATTTACCATTTCTACAAGATAATAAATGAAGCACGGGCGGAGTACACTTTTTAGTTCAATTTATTATAAAAGCGTGTTTTTTAGTTTTTTTAAACTATATTTATTTTTCACTTTTTAGTTCGATGTATTATAAAAGCGTGTCAGCCCCAGAGATTTCCAGACTTTTCCAGACATTATTCAGACTTATTTAGAGCTTTCCAGAGTTTTCCAGATTTCATCCAGATTTATTCAGACTTGTACAGACTGATCCGGATTCTGGAAAATGATCCCCAGGTCTTTTGGGACCTTTTCCAGAATTTTTCCAACCCTTTCAAGATATTTCCAGGCCTTCTCCAGACGTTTCCAGAGATTACCAGACATTATCCAGACTTATCCAGAGCTTTCCAGAGTTTTTCAGACTTCATCCAGATTAATCCAGACTTTATCCAGACTTGTTCAGACTGATCCAGATTCTGGAAAATGATCCCGAGGTCTTTTGGGACCTTTTTCAGAATTTTTCCAACCCTTTCCAGAAATTTCCAAGTTTTTTCCAGACGTTCCAAGAGATTTCCAGACTTTTCCAGACAATATCCAAACTTTTCCAGAGTTTTACAGACTTTATCCAGATTTATCAAGACCTTATCCAGACTTGTACAGACTGATCCGGATTCCGGAAAATGATCCCCAGGTCTTTTGGGACCTTCTCCAGAATTTTTCCGATCCTTTCAAGAAATTTCCAGACCTTTTCCAGACGTTTCCAGGGATTTCCAGACATTATCCAGACCTATCCAGAGCTTTCCAGAGTTTTTCAGACTTCATCTAGATTAATCCAGACTTTATTCAGACTTATTCAGACTGATCCGAATTCTGGAAAATGATCCCGAGGTCTTTTGGGACCTTTTTCAGAATTTTTCCAACCCTTTCCAGAAATGTCCAAGTCTTTTCCAGACGTTTCAAGAGATTTCCAGACTTTTCCAGACAATATCCAGACTTGTCCAAAGTTTTACAGACTTTATCCAGATTTATCCAGACCTTATCCAGACTTGTACAGACTGATCCGGATTCTGGAAAATGATCGCCAGGTCTTTTGGGACCTTTTCCATAATTTTTCCAACCCTTTCAAGAAATTTCCAGGCCTTTTCCAGACGTTTCCAGAGATTTCCAGAGATTATCCAGACTTATCCAGAGCTTTCCAGAGTTTTTCAGACTTCATCCAGGTTAATCCAGACTTTATCCAGACTTGTTCACACTTCGGATTCTGGAAAATGATCCCCAGGTCTTTTGGGTCCTTTGGCAGAATTTTTCCGACCCTTTCCAGAAGTTTCCAGGCTCTTTTCAGACTTTTCCAGAGATTTCCAGACTTTTCCAGACTTCATCCAGATTTATCCAGACATTTTCCAGACTTGTTCCAGCTCACTTGACTTGTTCCAGGTTCTTGTTGTGTGTTGTGTGTTAATTAAATTGCCGCAAAAACTAATCCGGGCCGTTCGATCAGGTGGCCCCGTTTATTTTAGGAATAATAGGGACATAAAGCTACTTGAAATAATTCGCCGGTATCGGTATCGGTATCCGTAACGCAACTAGATACGTTGACAAGCGAAAAGGCTGTCAAAGCGCTCCCTGTTCCGGTAAACGTAAACGCATCTCATAACTTAGTAATTTTCGTGTCAAAACTCGGGCGTTTTTATATAAAATTGTTATTTTTTTTGCGATAGAGAAGCACTAAACACACAAGAAACTCAAGAAAGTATAAACTAAATAAATTAAATCAACCCGGAAGAAAAGTGAGGTTATATTCATTTAAAATTTGACACATGCGTCAGGAATGTCAAGATACGTTACCGATACGAATACCGCGAGAGGGCCGTAACGTTACGTTGTACGTACGGTATCTCGGCGTCCGTATCGCTTCTGCACATGCGCAGTACGATACCGATACGGATACCGAGCAAAAAATACGGAAGCTTTATGTCCCTAAACGACAAATTTTTCCGTCGGGATCAAATTATAAAATGATAAGTAATTTGATCTGACGATTGTAATAACTATTGAACTAAAAAAAAAAAATATATATTTTAAAAGGATCGACATATTTTGCGCCAGTGCCACGGCCCCTTGGCCCCTTAGGGCCAGCCGGCACTGCCCAGAAGTACCTGTACATATAAAACAAGTGAAGTATGGGCAAGAATGAAAATGTTCCTCCAACTTTGCACTAGATTTTTAACAGGTATTGAAAAGCACAAATTTTTTCTTGGTTGTTTGAGCTTTGTTTGAATGCGAGAACGATATACATTAATTAAGGCAATGCTGTAGTATGTATTTTCTAAGGTTTAGGAAATATTGCCAAAGAATATGAAGTTCATGCACTGAACTAAAAAAGGAAATTAATCCGCTCCATAGCCTTAGTTTAAAAAAATTATTCCAAGAAATTACATTATAGTGCTATATTAATGTAAAATCAATAACCTAGGTCTCCTACTGAAAGAAGAGTTTGGGTTTGTCATTCATAATTAAGTTACCACCGTAATTTATTTGAAAATTGTGGGAAGATATATTGTTGGGCCAATAAACATCACAAAAGGCACTGAAAACTTACAAAACTCGAGGGAGAAGCGAATATTGTCGAGCTAGAAATCAACAAAGCAAAAACCAAAGAAATGCGATGTGAGATGTGGCACACAAAACAATCGAGTTGAAGATTCTCAGTAATTGAGTAGGTTTGTTAGCAGCGACAGAGGTACAGAAAAACTCACAAGAGTAATGAATATACTAAAAGCCCGGCGAGCTTTTGGCATGCCAATCACTGTGTGTGTATGGACTCTTTAATTTATGGAAATTAGAGCAAAAATATGCATATTCGACAGCAGGTGCTGTTTGTTGTGTATGTGAGCTTGATTGGAAAGTCGATGTCCAACAAAAAAATTATAGGAAAGTCCACAAAAAATAAAATTTAAATCATCACGGTTGGAAATCGTACTCCTCAATTCTTCCGCATTCGGTTCTGTTTTGGGCTGTTTGAACCTAGTTGCTGTCGTCTTTCTTTTGAGCCATAAATCAGTTCAGTTTCAGACGCAGCCCAAAAGGAAATGATTCTTGCCACATTCCCTGGAAATGATAACTTCATAGCTGTCAACTGTTTACTATTTAGTCTAGATATCGTTAATACTGACAAGGTGATATTCTCACTGAAGATAAAGTTGGTCATGAACACAGCTTTATCCTTAAGGCTATCAGAAATAAACACAAAGTCATCACATGAATGTTTGGGAGATCTAGTATTTTGTCATATTCCTCCATAATATCATGACATTGTACCTTTTACGACCCTCGAATACTTTCCCAAATAATGTCTCGCCGTCGCCGAAAGCAATATTATTATATGACCCAGACTTTCTGTTAAAGAACCCAAAGATATTGTATGTAAATAAATTAAACATTTGTCCACCATAAACCCCAAAATTCCCAAATAATGTCTCGCCGTCGCCGAAAGCAATATTATTATATGACCCAGACTTTCTGTTAAAGAACCCAAAGATATTGTATGTAAATAAATTAAACATTTGTCCACCATAAACCCCAAAATTCCCAAATATCCTTCAATATTCAGAGTCCATAAAATTCGATTTCAACGATAGCATAAAATCAAACTTTGAATTATATTCAACTTATAAGTTACAAAATAACAATAAAAAATCCTATTTAATGTTCGTGAAGACTTTTCATTTTGAAAATATTTCTTATAAAGACGTTTTTTATTCACTCCGGAACTTACGTACTGAACTAATCAGAGATAATATAAAATACTTCTATTTACCTGACATAACGAAAAATTCTCCAAATTTAAAATAATCAATGTATTTTGAAATGATACACTATCTTTTCAAGGACACGAATATAAAAATATGTGTTATTAGTTCAGAAAAAATTATTATTAGTTCAAAAGAGGAAATTTCCGCAATTCTAAAAGAAAATCACGATTCAAAACTAGCAGGACATTCAGGTTTTACAAGAACATATAAAAGGATAAAAGAACGTTATAAATGGCAGAACATGAAAACTGACATAAAAAAATATATAAAAAGATGTCCTTCTTGTCAAATAAACAAAACAAATTTCAAACCCAGTAAAGCTCCTATGATGATAACAACAACTAGCGAAAAGCCTTTCGAAAAACTTGCTATTGATATAGTTGGACCTCTTCCAATTACGGAAAACGTATCTAGATTTCTCCTTACGATGCAAGACGATTTAACGAAATATTCGAATGCCATTCCTATACCGAATCATGAAGCAATAACAGTATCAAATGAATTATGCAAATTTATAACTTTATTCGGTATTCCCAAAACTATTTTATCTGATCAAGGTACTGATTTTATGTCCAATTTAATAAAAGAACTCGTAAAATTATTTAAAACTAAGCATGTCACAAGCACACCCTACCACCCTGAATCTAATGGCGCTTTGGAGCGTTCACACCTTACTTTGAAAGATTATTTAAAACACTACATTAACGACAAACAAAACAACTGGGACGAATTTATACCTTTTGCAATGTTCGCTTACAATACACATACTCACTCTTCTACTAACTATACACCATATGAACTATTATTTGGATCCAAACCATTTTTGCCAAGCTCTATAACTAGCAGACCCGAATTTAAATATTCATATGACGATTACATAGGCAACCTAAAACTCAAACTTAACATAACTCAAGAACAGGCACGTAACAACATCTTGAAACGAAAAGAAAAATCGAAGACTTATTACGATAACAAAATAAAAAAAAATCATTATAAAATAGGAGATATGGTTTACATTGTAAATAAACATATTTCCCCTGGTCTAAATAAAAAACTGAGTCCTAACTTTAAAGGCCCATAAAGTCACTAAAGTTTTCAATAACAATAATATTCAACTACAAATAGGAAAAAAAATTATTACGTATCATACTAATATGATAAAACCTTTTGTTTCAGATCAAAGCAACAATGATTAATAACGCTAATCTACTGTTCCTACTTGTACTAACTTCCATTTCCGTTTGTGTTAGAGGCGATAATTATCACATTACTAATCTCCACGATCATGCGGTCTTTATTATAATAATCTTGGCCAAGTTAAACTTTCAAATTCTAAATTTGTCCTATTTACTCATCTTAATGTACTGGATATGAAAAGAAAATAAAATTTATTTCTGGAATATTGAAAAAGTCATTCGATCTATGTTATAGTAATGAAATTGTTGAATCTGAAAATTTTCTATGCAAAGATACTATAAAAGTCGTCCAATCTCGGTTTAATAAATTGCTCGGAAAATCTGAAGTTGTCAGCGAAATAATCGGTACTAATACGAAAAAGACTGAAAGAGGAATTTTTGATGGTGCTTCTTACGCATTCAATTGGCTATTTGGCATGCCTGATGCCGATGATGCTAAATTTTATGACAAATCGATAAAAACTCTAATTCAAAGTAATAGAAATACACAACTTTTGATGAAACAACAAATTGGCATAATTTCTAGTACGATATCTAATTTTAATTCTAGTATACGAAATTTTAAATCTAATCAAGAAACTCTAAACTCTAATATTAAAATTTTCAACTCCTTCTCAGCAGATACCAATAAACGCATTCACGTAAACAAACTGAAACTTATCATCAGTTCACATATTGCCTTACTCACACAAATATTAGAAGATCTGAACGAAGAATATGATTTATTAATCTCAGCTATAACAATGGCCAGACATAATATCCTACATCCGAAAGTTATAACACCAAAACAATTATTAAATGTACTTTCGGAAATCAAATTGAACAACGGACTGCAATTACCGTTCCCAATATCTTATTCAACTATTTACAAATATTTTGAGATCAGTAAACTAAAAGTTTTTCATTCTGATAACATAATTATTTTTGCAATTGAAATTCCATTGACTGACGAAATGACCTACAATCTGTTCAAATTATTGCCACATCCAACACCTCATAATTTTTCTGATATTCATTCCTATATCCTACCTGATTTTCCTTACCTGCTGATAAGTATTAGTAAGGTTAGTTATGTGCAAATGAAAGACCTTACCAAGTGTACAAGGATCACAGAAGAGGAATTCATCTGCCAAAACACTCAAGCTACAAGGATTCAAGAACCTCCTAAGTGCGAAGTCGCATTGTTTACATCATTTTCTACCAAAATCCCGGCTGACTGTCATACCGTTACTTCCAAAGCAGACTTCGAGATATGGCATCCACTGAGCGACAACTCTTGGCTTTTCGTACTATCGACGCCCTTACAGCTTACTCTGGCTTGTGATAATTTTCCAATCGAAGATATAAAAATTGCATCAACAGGGCTGTTAAGTTTGGAACCCAAATGCAGAGGCTATACTCAAAATATTATCTTGGAAAGCTCAGGAATCATTACACGGAATATTTCAAAACAAATTTCAGATATCAATATTGCACTGGACGATTGCTGCTATGCCAAAGAAGCCAGATTCAACAACACACCAATCACACTACAACCAATAAGACTTTCCAATATCAAATTGGACGATTTACAGTTTGCGAATCACAAACTTGGACAATTGGACCAATTGCTGGATGAAGAATTGAAGAAGCCATTTATTATTCAACACTCTCATTGGTTCATTATCATTATTTCTTTTATCGCGTCAGTTGTTCTTTTGGTAATAGTGTACAATTTTCTTAAGTGGTGCGGATTAATATCATGCATTAAAAGTATGTTTTGTTGTACTAAAAGCCCAAAGCACATATCGGATTCCTGCTGTATTAAACTTTTCAATACAAATATAAATACCACTCCAGGGACAAGTCAAAACATATCAAGAATTCTAGAAGAAGAAGCCAGAACAAAAATGGGCGAAGGGATTGAACTAAATAACCTTCTAAGTTCCAATGAAGCAACCACATCCACTACGAATTCCATGTCCATGCGAAGATCAGTCACCCCAAGACCGTCCATAAAAATGTCTTAGTAAAAGATATGTTTGTATATTCTTAGGTATAAGTTAGTTTACATTTTTTTTTCTCTCTTTCCTTTTTATTCCTACCTTTATATTAAGTTAAGCTTCATATTATTTTACGTTAGTTTTTTTATAATTGTATTTCTTAAAGGATTTGTTTTGAAGAAATTTCTTTATGAAAATTCCTTTTTTTTTTTCAAGGGGGGAAGTGTCATATTCCTCCATAATATCATGACATTGTACCTTTTACGACCCTCGAATACTTTCCCAAATAATGTCTCGCCGTCGCCGAAAGCAATATTATTATATGACCCAGACTTTCTGATAAAGAACCCAAAGATATTGTATGTAAATAAATTAAACATTTGTCCACCATAAACCCCAAAATTCCCAAATATCCTTAATGGTCATTCTTTGGGCGAACAGACTGTCATTTATTGCCAATATTTATTTAGGGTTTTCCAGTTGTAATTATGTAGGTTTTAGAAACGTTTTAGAAGGGATGTAAAGGTCGATTTGTAAGAGATATAGTGAAGCAAGAAGACAGTCTTAAGACAGCTTCAGTCGTAGTAACACATTTTGTTAAAACTCTCTCTAAAATAAGTCTTACTTTTGCTGTAGTTCAATTTCATTCTATATTCCATTACCTAATAAAGCTACAAGTTTCAAACCAAAAACAAAAGTAGTTTTAACCAAGGCAAAACACTGAAGGATCACAACAATTTACTAGCATCTACGAAGAAACTGCGAAAAGACTGGAATAATGCGATAATCGTTTTATTATAAGACCGGTGATGGCGTCTGAATAGTAGTCTACTTCGGTGCTGCCCAAATTTACTTCTAATTTTTACCTTAAACGGCATTTTAAAAGTTTGTTACTTGTGTGAAAAGTTTGAGTAGTGTATCCTTTGTGTCATAACGATCAAGATCGTAAATTTACTGCTTTAGTAAAGGAATTATTGTACTAAAACAATATAGTCGCGGTGCTTAGTGGTATGAACTTGCGCAGTGTCAACATGGCTTTAACAAGTGGAGATTTGGACAAAATTAAGAATATCGTCAAGACTATCTTCACTGAGGATTTTCTCCAGACGGTTGCTGAATCTGTCGTCAAGTTAGTCAGTGAGAAATTTGAGAAACGCATGGATGACCAGGATAAGCGTATTAATTCTATGGCTCAAGAAATCTCGGATCTTAAAAAAAATAACCTGTCATTTGCTAGGGCCCTTGACAACTGTGAACAGGCATCCAGAAACTTAAATATACGGATCTTTGGCATGCCTGAAGAGGAGAACGAGGACATGCGGAAGGAAATTCTAGGTATTTTTACCAAAAAAATGAAGGTCAATGTTCGAGATTTAGACATAAAAAAGTGCCATCGTGTAAAATCAAAAACGCCCGGCGGTAAACCGTCAGCTGTTTTAGTTCGCTTCGATTCTGATAACGCGCGAGTGGCCGTTTTACAAAATCGTAAAAATCTTCGGGATGCCGGTATACAAATAAAGGAGGATCTGACAAAATATAAACTCGACCTTTTAAAAAAGGCTATGGAAAAATTTTCATCAAAGTACGCATGGTGTTTAAACGGCAATATTTACATAAAACGAGGAAATAATGTGACGCGCGTTGACAGCGAGGATGACTTCTTAACAATCATTTAATTAAGGTACTCTCAACAATATTTATAACAACTATCCATTTATTTCATTCTCTTCTCTCATAGCCTGGTTTAAAGCATTTATTTATTTATAGCCTCTTTTTCTCATGAGTAGAACTACTTATTTTTTTAATTTTTTTCTAACTCTACTACTGATGCACTTTCCTCGTTCTGCGTTTTTTTTTTTTTATTACATTTGAAATTCAATAATTTAAATATTTCGCTCTGACATCTGCAATGTTGAAAAAGCAAAAGTTCCGAATTGAATTGAATTCCATTTTTGTTTTGTAAACAACACTTAATAAACAGCAAATTATATTTTCGATTCAGAAACTTGTATTTTAAAAAACATTTATTTTAATGATTAAAATACAGAGGTGACAAAAGAAAATATTCGGATCAAATTGCTACAGGCTAAAGCCAGAAAACAAATGAACGTTCCTTATGGGACGGCATCGGCTCAAATAAACATTTAATGCCGACATAGCAATTTGATGTTTACTTTACAACAATGTATTTAAAAAGTCCTAGAGGAAAGGGGTAAGCACATTAAAGCATATAAAAAATAGATAATTGATTATAAATCAGCATGGCAATTGGTTAATATAACTCCTCCCTCCTTAAGATGTTGCAAACGTGGATTGTTGTGAATTCAAATCAGACAATTCAATTTGCACATTTGCACAACCTTTTTCTGAAGTTTTATATTTCCTAAAACAGTAAAACAATAAAATTAAAAATAAAATAGCAAGACTTAAACCTATGATTACATATGTGTTTAAATAAGAGTGTTCAAAAGACAATTCTTTTAGATTTTTTTTTTTTTTTTTTACGGATATGCGCACTCGCAAGGAAATGTCCTATCACGCTCATGAATCGGCAAGTGCGCGGAAATGTCGGTGTATGTTGGTCTTGAAACGGTTCAGGTTGTAACCTGCAGGGAAAACCGTCGCAGGGAGTTTATTCCACAGCGATGCTGTTCTCCAGAGATATGAATTCTGATATAATGAGGTTCTTGGTGCGTCTAGTTTGACAGTAAATTCATGGTTACCGTCTGTTTGACGGGTTCGCCTGGTAGGTGCTACTCTCGGTGGAATCATACGTGCCAACTCTTCAGAGCATTTTCCGTGATAGTACCTGTAGAAGAGAGATAAATCGCCCACAGATCTGCGATGTTCGAGACCATCCAAGTTACGAGTAAGTGCGGGGTCATTGATCAGCTTGATAGCTCGTTTTTGCACGGTATTCAAAAGCATTAAGGTATGTTTGGGTGCTGCACTCCATATATGTGAGCAGTACTCCATAGTTGGTCGAATCTGGGCTTTGTAGAGTGTCAGCAATTGGCTTGGTGTGTACAGATGTCTTGTACGAAATAGCACCCCCAGCTTTTGGGAGGCCCTTTTAGCAATATCTGCCACGTGACTGTGCCAAGACATGTTGGTCTCTGCAGTAACCCCCAAGATGTTCAACTGACTCTGTAATGTGACAGCACTTCCAGATAGCATGATGTTTGGCTCACCGGTGCTGGTCTTTTTTGAAAACAGAGCTGCTTGGGTTTTCTGCGCGTTGAACTGTACAAGGTTTTTGTTACCCCAGTGCTCTATTATCTCCAGGTCGTTATTTATCTGCGACATTTGAGTTAGTCTAAGATGATGGAATTCACGTGCGGAAAGACCTGTGGGTGGTATGAGTGAGGAGACTACATTGCCATCGTCTGCAAAGCAATAAAGTGGATTTACTGTTTTATCTATGAGGTCATTTATGTAAATCAGGAAAAGAGTTGGCGAAAGGATTGCTCCCTGTGGCACACCAGCATTTATTTGGTAAGAGTTGGAGTTCTGGCCATCCAGTGCAACATAAATGGATCTGTCCTTTAGGTAACTTTCAAACCAAGTGCAAAGTTTCGGCGATAATCCCATTGCTTTGAGCTTGTTGAGCAGATTTTCATGCCAAACTTTGTCGAATGCTTTAGATATATCTAAGGCAATTGTTCTTGTTTCACCCCGCAACTCAATCGCTTTTTGCCATAAGTGAGTGACGTATGTAAGTAAATCGCCAGTTGACCTATATTTTCGAAATCCGTATTGCTTATCGTTGATAATTTTGTACTTTTCCAAGTACTTGGTTAGGTGATTGTTCACAACTCTTTCCATTACTTTTGATATCACCGGAAGTAGAGCAATTGGTCTATAGTTTAACGGATCTGTCTTTTTTCCTTTCTTTGGAATGGGTTGTACTGCGGCAGACTTCCATGATGATGGATATACTCCTTGCCTGTAAGACAAATTGAATAATTTTGCGAAAGTTGGGGTGAGTTCGTTGGCGCAATTTTTGAGTACTATTGCGGGAATGCCATCCGAACCCATTGCTTTGTTTGTATCCAGCTTTTTTAGGGATTTTCGTATTTCTCTGTGACAAAAGGGTACCTTCAATGAACGGTGGACTTTTTCCGTTTGGCACTGTTAGGTTGGAGTTGGAGGAAAACATTTGGGCAAGCATATTGGCTTTTTCCTCTGATGTTGTGGCTAAGTGATTATTTTTATCTGTAAGTGGTGGTATGGATGACTTGGTGAAGTTAGATCCAACAGCTTTTGCAAGAGACCAAAAAGACCTAGAACTACTTGGACAATTCAGCAACCTGTTTTTTATTCTTTAATTGTATGTTTCTTTAGCAGAGTCAAGAGTAATTTTGCAACTATTTCTGGCTTCTATAAATTCTGTGTGGTTTTGAGCGGTTTGTTGTCGTTTCCAAAGGTTATATGCTCTGTGTTTTTTCTGTACAGCCGTTTGACACTGGCTGTTGAACCAAGGTTTTGCATTAGCTCTACGTTTAGTTGTATGTGGGATATATGCGTCCATTCCAGATAAGATTACTTGTGTTATTTCATTACAGCAAATAGTGGGATCAGCTGTTTTAAAGCAAACCTCTTGCCATGGAAAATCCAGGTAATACTGTTTTAGGTTATTCCATTTTGCCGATTTATAGTGCCACATTTTACGAGGAAGTGGTTGTAGGCTTGGTGGGATGAGCATTTCGCACTTTGCTATTATAAGTTTATGATCGGACGAACCAAGTGGAGCATCTACTTGAATTGTGTACGACTCAGGATTGGTGGTTAGGAACAAGTCTAAAAGCGCTGCAAATTCGCCCCTTTCTGAGATACGGGTAGGTTCATCGACAAGCTGCGTTAGACCACAACTTATGGCAAAAGCTTCTGCTTCTCTGCCTTCGTTATCTGTTTTGTTGTGGTGTTTCAGCCAGGGTATATTGTGGACGTTGAAATCGCCTAAAAAGACAATTTCCGCCTGTGGATAGTTTGACTGTATACTATCACAGCTTTCGGATAATGTCGCGAAAAAGTTTTGGTAATCGGTGTTACTTGGCGGTCGGTAGAGGCAGCAGATAAACTTGGTCGATGACTTTGAGGTGAATTTTAGCCATATGATATCAAGGTTCGCTGGTTCTAGCTTCTCCTCTCGATGACATGAAAGGTCATTTTTAATGTACACACAGATCCCAAAATTATGTCGAAATCGGTGGTGTAGGTCATAGCCGGGATAAAGATAGTTCACAATAGGTGTTGCAGAACTGATTTTAGTTTCAGTGAGAACAAGGATGTCAGGTCTTTGTTCTTCAAGATGTTGGTGAACTGAATTCATATTAGTACTTATTCCTCTTATATTGCTAAAATCAATTCTGAGTTGAGTTTTTGATCTTCTCTTTATATCTTTGCATGAAGGACCCCCAGGATCACCCGACGCCCGGAGATCCGAGTGGTCGGGTATTTTACCTCCGGAATATTTTGATCCTGGAGGCGCCATCATGCTATCTGTTACTCATTGTTGGAACCGGACTGCCAGCGCAGTAGCGGAACGTGGTGATACCACTTAGCGCTACTCAATTCTGGCATGGTGGTATCTCACCGGTCGACGCCCAATGAGTAAAAAGCGTCTACCACCTGATTATGAACTCTTATTTGTTTCGTCGTCTTGAAGGCTTCTTCTAAGTCTTCTTGGTTGATTTCTTGAAGTTTCAATGTTGTTGCGTTCTCTGGAAGTTCAGGGATGTCTATTCTTGGAATCTTCAGTTCAAAATTGAAGTTCTCGCTGGTTTTTGAAAATGTTTGATTTTGTATTTTCACAAAGCATTTCTCAAAAGAAACTAGCGTTGGATTGGTTATTATTTCCATATGGTTTGTCTTGTCACATTGAATAACTATCGTCAGGCTTTTCTTAGGAATGACTAATAGTTGTCCATTCGGGAGTTGTCTCACTGTTGGTTTTTCATATTTCACTTTAGTGAAAGGACATTGTTGTGGTATAGTCCAAGAAACGGAGATCTGAAAAGAGGGGTTACCTCAACATAATTAGAAGTTGAAATTTTTTTGGGGGGATCGGTTCATTTTAATATGCTAAACAACATATTAAGTTTGCGACCTTGTACTTCCATAGGGTTTTCAGTTAGGGGTGGTTTTTAGGGGTAATTTGCGGTTTATGGAGAACGCTGTTCAAAGGGATGGTTCAATAGTAAAAAGTTTCAAATGAATGTTGTAGCTGAAGTTTTTTGCTATAAAAAACTCAGCGACAGCACCCCTCTATCTTCTATAGTTTTTTTTCTGCAGCTTCTTGAATAGTAGCATGTTTTTGTTCAAGGTCACTGAATCAACGTTTTGCCATTTTACGCGCATTTGTTGCAGCAGCGGCCGAATGCATAATCCGATTTCAATTTTTCAAACACCACATTATTTCTAATGAAATGCACTCTCCAATGCTTTTTTGTTCGAATTTTTTGCTTGAAAATTAAGCGAGCACGGACTTGTCTAATGTGCGAGGAAGTTGTAAATTGCATCGAAAACTACCCCTTTCTTGCATTCACTCTAATTTCTAAACGGGGCCAAATATTTGGTGACAGTTTTCGACAATCGGCAGCCCATTTATTCCTCTCATAATGCCCCAGCGGATTTTTTTTTTCATTAATCACTTAATGACTTATTGGCCTGAGAACGTCGCGCGGGATTTTTCAAAAAGTAAAAAATAATTAAAATTGTCGCATAGCGCAGAAATTTGGTACGGTGGCCTTATTTATTGTTCTTACGAATATACTGCAATTTTAATTGCTTCACATGATATAAAATTGCAGTATAATCATGAGAACAATAAATAAAGCCATCGTACCAAATTTCAGCGCTATGCGACAATTTTAATTTTTTTTTACTTTTTGAAAAATCGCGCGCGACGTTTTCAGGCCAATAAGTCATTAAGCGATTAACGAAAAAAAAAATCCGCTGGGGCATTATGGGAGGAATAAATTGGCTGCCGATTGTCGAAAACTGTCACCAAATATTTGGCCCGTTTAGAAATTGGAGTGAATGCAAGAAAGGGGTAGTTTTCGATGCAATTTACAACTTCCTCGCACATTAGACAAGTCCGTGCTCGCTTAATTTTCAAGCAAAAAATTCGAACAAAAAAGCATTGGATAGTGCATTTCATTAGAAATAATGTGGTGTTTGAAAAATTGAAATCGGATTATGCATTCGGCCGCTGCTGCAACAAATGCGCGCAAAATGGCAAAACGTTGATTCAGTGACCTTGAACAAAAACATGCTGCTATTCAAGACGCTGCAGAAAAAAAACTATAGAAGATAGAGGGGTGCTGTCGCTGAGTTTTTATAGCAAAAAGCTTCAGCTACAACATTAATTTGAAACTTTTTGCTATTGGACCATCTTTTTGAGCAGCGTTCTCCATAAGCTGCAAATTAACCCTAAAAACCACCCCTAACTGAAAACCCTATGGAAGTACAAGGTCGAAAACTTAATATGTTATTAAGCACATGAAAATGAACCGATCCCCCCCAAAAAATGTTAACTTCTAATTATGTTGAGGTAAACTTCCTTTATTGCTTGGACTAGTAGGTCAGTAATCAGGTCGTAGACACATGATTCTTCTTGGTTACAAAGGTACACACTTTCGACTTTCGGGCATTCCCATAACGTATTGTAATAAATGTCCGTAGTAAGTAATAGGTAAGGGTATTTATTCCTAATGGTAAGTTCTTGGATAGGAATTGGATAGATTTTATACAATATAAAGGGCTTGGGATCAATCATTGGTGTGTGTATAACAAATATAATTAACTCATTTTGGATTTTTACTTGAGTTTTCATTGTCTCGTAATACTTGATTTTATTATCAAAAGGTATTTGCTGACTTTTGGGTATATTCGTTAATATTTGATTTAATTCATTATGCTGTAAAATAGTATAATGCATTATTCCCAATTGTGCAAAATTTATTGCTAATTGCACATGATCAATAAGATTCCTTATTTTATTACTTTAAATATTGATATCGTTCAATATTAGATTGAAAGTTAACATTGAGTGGAAATTTTGGTTTTCCAAGGAAATATTTTCTAATTTTCCTGTGATAACCTTTTGGTTAGATTCAATAGTTAAAAATTGATCGTGAAATGTTTTTGTAACTTGTTTCAATACTTGAGCTTGTGTTTTTAGATCTTCATTGAGAGTCTTTTGATTATCATTAAGCGTCTGGATATAAGAATCATATCTTGCGCCGTCTTCAGCATCTAGGGTTCCGTAGATCCATTTTTGTGCTGTGCCCATGAAATTTAATAGACCTCTTTTATTACGTTTTCGGTCTTGATAGGTTCTGATTACTTGTTTCATAATCATAAACAGTGCAACAAATTGATTTGACCATGTTGTTTTGTTAAGAGTGTCAGATAATTTCATTAAGGTGATTTCCAGTTTATGGATACTTTGTATGATAATTGTCGTGTTTATGTGATAATAGGCCGTGTTATGTTGAGTTGTTACGTAAGTAGTTCCTAAAGAAATTGGTAAAATAGGATTTTCTACCGTCATCAATGTATGCGCTTGGGTGACTCCAACGAGAGTTAGGAATACTAATGGATTCATCTCGGAGTACCTGAAATAAATTAATGTCGTTTAACATTTTGTTTAGCAAAGCTATTCTGTGTTTTGCTATCATAACGCGGACTTATCTTGTCTCTATTAAATTGTTTTACAAAGATTGGATCTTGTAATTCTGGTTCAGGTTCACGATTTTTATTACGTGATTCTAAAGACTTTGTTTGTTTCGCTAATAATTTTTCTTGAATTTCTTTATTCAAATTCGCAAGAGATTCTGCCAAACTTGTTATATAGTCAGTTGTTAGTTTATTTTCCGTTTGTTCAATCGGTATGGCATAATTCAAATCTCCTTTAATCACTTGAAAAGGGGTGTGATTCATTGATTTATGATTACTGTTGTTATAATTCAATATAGCGATTGTCATTAGATCGATAATACTCTTATTCGGGTTTTGGAGTTTTAAACTCGTTATACTTTCACGTAGTGTCGAATGGAATCGTTCGATTGGACTATTCGAGTTCGGGTTTCTTGGAGTTGTGTAATGAAACTCAATTTTGTATAATGTACAAAGATCTGTCATTATAGCATTTTTGAACTCTGCTCCATTATCTGATATGATTTTTTGAGGTATTCCATGATCACTAAAATATTTCAATAACTGTGATGATATCTCAACAGCTGTTTTCGTATTTACAGGAGAGGCTTGACCAAATTTTGAAAAGCTATCAATAATGGTCAGAAATTTCTGGTTATTGATTATATACGTGTCAATATAAATATGTTCAAAGGGTTTCATACCAATGGGTGTTGGTTTGAATATGATTTTGTATGGTTGACGTTCATACTTGGTTTTATTGCATATCTCGCATACTTTGACATAATTCTGTACGTCTTTCTCAATATTGGGCCAATAGAATCTTTTCTTTAAGGCTGCAATATTTTCAGTGATTCCTCTATGAGAGGTTTTAGTCTCATGATATTGTTGAATTTTCTCTTGTTGAAGATCAACTTCTGTGATGTCTTCTAATAAAGAGTTCGAGATGTACAAAGTAAATGAATTCGAATTAAACGATTCTTGTAATGCTCGTATCACAATAGGTTCTAACGATTTATTTAGGAAATGAAGGCAATAAATACCAGGTGGCATGTATTCCTTTACTAAATTAGTAATTTGTGATGTTGTTGGATTATTTGGTAAGAAGAATATTATTCTCTTTTTATTACGAAATAGTTTGATTATCTCTTTTCTAATTGTGTTATTATTGGAATATCGAAAAACAATTTGATTTCCAAATACATTTACATGTTTCTTAGTATATGGAGCTCCTAATATTGGATTTTCCATAGATGTATGTATTGTTTGGTCATTTTCAGACAAGGCTGAAATTGTTGAAGAACGATTAGTTGGTGTTATTTGTCTGTTACTTTTTTGAGTTTTCGAAGATTCTCCTATTTCTATGGGAATTTATTTTTTCTCTTTTCTTGGAGGTATTATTAGTTGTGATAATATCTTTATTTTGGGTTTTGCTTTCTTAGGTTCCTCTTCAGGTTCCTTTTCTGATGCTGTCTTTGTTGATTGAGATGATTCAGACATTGTTATCTCTTTTTCTTTAGCTATCTCGCTTTGTTTAGGAAGATATACTGAGAATCTGTAAAGTATTTTGCTATGACTTCGTCATTACATAATGGTGTATCTTTCAGCATTAATCCTAATTTTTTATGAAATTCTTCATCTGAAGATGTTAATCTGGCATCTGGATCTGATTTTTGAATGGCATGAAGTTGTATTGCAGGAATTCTTGATAGTGCATCTGCATTCATGTTTAATGTTCCAAGATCAGCTCCGACAGGACCTTGAGATAAAACGGCTCCAATTGCATAGTTTGAGGCATCGGTTGTCAATAAGAAAGGTTTCTTAAAGTCAGGATGTTGTAATATTGGGTCATTTATTAATACATTTTTACAAGTTTCAAAGCTATTAAGAAATTCTGCATTGTGTTTTATTTTTTTGTCTTTTTTCAAACAAGATGTCATTGGTTTTGTTAATTTGGCAAAATTCTTTATGAATTTTCGGTAATAACCTACTAATCCTAAAAATGATTTTATTTCCTTCACCGTTTGATATTGGGAATTTTTTTATTGCCATTATCTTTTTTGGATTCGGTTTTATTCCATTTGGTGTAATTACATGTCCGAAGAATTCGACTGTCTTGTGTAAGAATTCTGATTTGTCTAATTGTATTTTTAAATTAAACTTCTCGAGTCTCTCGAATACTTTCTTTAAGTTTTTTACGTGTTCATGAAGTGAAGTGGAAAAAATTATTATATCATCCATGTATACTAGACATATTCTATTCTGTAATCCTAGTAATACATTATCCATCACTCTCTGGAATGTCGCTGGGGCGTTTTTCAAACCAAAGGGCATTCTGTTAAATTCGTAATGACCATTTTCAACATTAAATGCTGTTTTGGGTATCGAATTTTCATGCATCTCGACTTGATGAAAGCCAGAGGCTAGATCTAGCGTCGTAAAATAATTACTACGACCAAGTCGGTCTAATATATCCGTAATATTAGGTAATGGATATCTATCATCAATAGTTTTTTCGTTTATCTTTCGATAATCAACGACCATTCTCCATTTTTGTATGCCTGCGGCATCTTCTTTCTTAGGTACTATCCACACAGGGGATGACCAAGGGCTACAGGATGGTCTGATTATGTTATCTTCTAACATTTTCTTTATTTGAGAATTTACTTCTTGTTTATGCACATGTGGGTATCTATACGTTTTTGTGTGCACTGGTATTTCATCCGTTGTTTTAATCTCATGTTTGACTTGATTGGTAAATGTCAATTTTTCATTTGGCTTGTGGAAAATTTCAGGAAAAGATTTAATTACGTGTTTTAAAGCATCAAATTCCTCTGAGTTTAAATGATTAATACGCAACGACTTAATAGGGTCATTTGCATATTCAGCATTTTCTAATAAAGTCATGTGCTCTATATTAAATATCTCAAACTGTTCGTCTGCGTAAGGTAAACTTATTTCCGCTAAGTTGTTTATGTTATATGGGACAATAATAGGCTTATTCATTAAATTATGCACTTCTAGAACTACTGTCTCGTTTATAACTGTAGCTATTGTCGAAGGAGTGTAATACGTTTCATTTTTTATCGGTGGTGTAAGTATTTCAATGCCATCAGCTATATTTGTATTGAAATAACAAACTTGAATTGAGTTGCTTGGAATCTCAAAATTTTGATTTTCGAAATCTGTTCTATATTGAAACGGAATTGTTGTTTTATTATTAGAAAGAAGCATATTAGAAAAATCTATATTTAAATTATTTTCTTGTAATGTTTTGATTCCAATAATTCCATCAAAATAGTCATGGAAATTATACATTATCATTTCAATGTTGTTTTGAACATTATATTCCTGTAAAATTGGGATATTGATTTTTCCATACGTTTTTCTTGTACCCATGCAAGTAGTTAATTTATTTCGTGAATTAATTATAGAATTTGAAAAGTATTCTCCTGCGATTGAGGGTCTTATTAAAGAGGCATGACTTCCTGTGTCAATTAATAATTTACACGGTGGATAGTCTATTTGAATAAAAGGCAGTTGGTTGATTTGATAAGCATTTAAAGTTAATGCTGACTCATTGCATCCAAGGCTTGTAACTGAAAATTTTCGTCTTCAGTTGCGACTTGATTTTCTTCAAAATTTGCCTCTTCATAATAGTTTTGATTTTCAGAACATTCGTCATTTTCGAAATTTTCGTCAGGTTCAGGTAATTCGATTTCAAAGATATTATTAATTTCTTCGATTGTATATTTAGAAGGGTATTGATGTTGATTCTGTGCTCTTGGTTTCACTGAAACACCGGACATAGGTGTCGGTTTTGAAAATTGTTGATTAATGTTTTTTCGAAAGGCATTATTGTAGTTTTTGCCAAAAGTTCCTGAACTAGTAGGAAATTTTGTTGGTACATAGTCCTTTTTAGGTTGTATATTAATAGGTTGGGATGGAAACTGTGGTTTCTGTGGTACATACGATGTTTTTTGTGTATATTGAGGTGTTTGTTGAGTATAGGTTTGTTGTGAACGAAATTGCGTATTTTTATTTTTGAAATTTGAAAAATTTTGATTTTGATTTTGATTAGTAGAATGAGTAAGTCCTCTACTAAATTTCATGTGGTTTTCAGCTAGTTGATAATTTAACACAAATTTGTTAGCTGCATCCAACGTTTGTGGATTTTGAACCATTAAAATTGTTCTTAATTCGGTTGGCGAATTAGTGACTAGATTTTGAATAGCAATAATTTCGTTTTGTTCAATTAAGACATTTGCAACTACCGTTAAATTCGGGTCGCACATGATTTTAGATGTAATTCTTTGAACTAAACCTTTTAGTTTATCCAAATACTCAATAATAGTTTCTTTATTAGTTTTAGTGGTATACATAAGCTCTTGTACCAAATTCTGTCTAGAATATTGATCACCATACTTAATTCTCAACGCTTCTCTTATATCGGTCCATGTTTGTAAATCAGGACGTGCCATAAGAAAATTTCCTGCGTCATTTATTAATTTTGATTTTATGGCGGTAACCACATACTCTTTTTGAGCATTTTCACCAGTATAATAAGTTTGATAAAATTCATTGATGTTTCTTATGAAATATTCTAAAAATTGGCTTTCGCCACTAAAAGGTTTGATAAGTTGTACAATTGATTTTAAATTTTCACTCATTGTTACGGTTAGTCTTTGATTTTGGTTGTTACTTCTCGAATTAGAATTGTATAGATGAGTTAAATTAAATTGAGTTAAAAGATTCTCGATTTCTTCATCAGAATCTGACATATACAGGGTGTCCCATGGTGGATGGCGTATTAGACGTTTATGGAGAACTAGAAAGCGGATCATTTTGAAAATTTGGCAACTGGGATAAACGACCATGATCTACACTTTTAAAATATTTTTGTTTATGCGGTGTTGCCGTTTCTACTCTAAACCAGTGGCAACATCGCTATTATAAATGAAACACCCTGTATGTAATTGCATGTTTGAATTCTACGTAAAATTCTGAGCAGATTTCATGTAATATACCCTATACCTAAGTTCAACTGTTTTGGAAATATTGACAGTTGAAAATTGACTTTTTGCAACTTTGACAGGCTGTGGAACCCGAACGGTTAATTTTAGAGAAAAACTGATTTTACATTCCTATCTTTGATTTTTATAAACTCATTATCATTTGACACCAACTTTGAATTTAATCTATGATTAAAAATTCCAATTAAATTCAATCTCCGGTTAAATTCAAAGTTGGTGTCAAATGATAGTTTATAAAAATCTAAGATAGGAATGTAAAATCGGTTTTTCTCTAAAATTAACCGTTCAGGTTTTACAGCCTGTCAAAGTTGCAAAAAGTCAATTTTCAACTGTCAATATTTTCAAAACAGTTGAACTTAGGTATAGGGTATATCATATAAAATCTGCTCAGAATTTAACGTAGAATTCAAATATACAATTACATACAGGGTGTTTCATTTATAATAGCGATTTGCCACTGGTTTAGAGTAGAAGCGGCAACACCGCATGAACAAAAATATTTTTCAAGTGTAGATCATGGTCGTTTATCTCGGTTGCCAAATTTTCAAAATGATCCGCTTTTTAGTTCTCCATAAACGTCTAATACGCCATCCACCGTGGGACAACCTGTATATTTCTTTGAATTGTTAAAAGAAAGTATTTTGAAATTTTTTTTTTATTTTTTTTTTTAAATTTAAAGGTAAAAGGTTTTATTAAAATTAAAATTATAACTAATTATTTAGTCTTATGCGTTGCTTTTTCTTAAAAATTAAAAGTTGTTGTGGGTTTGTAAATTCGTTGTTACTCTTTACTTTTTGATTTCAGTCTTTTCAGCAAACCGTTTTGGAATTGCAAAAGAACAAAAATCTGAATTTAAGTCTTCTCAGTAAATCAAAAAAATTAGAAATTACAAAAAATCAAAAATCCAAAAATCTTAACTATGGAACACCAATTACAAAATGTATAAAGAGAAAGGTTGTACTTACTAGGCAAAGCTAATAACAGTAGTCCTTCTTCACACGTAGTTTCTTGTTATTCCTTTTACTCAGTTAACCAATTCGAAGTGGACAGTATCTGGAACGTTTAATAGCAGCACTGATAATCCAAATTTCACTTTTCCGAATAATTCACTTTTTCGAACTTCCTTCAGTCTTTTGAAATTTTCGCGACGGATTACGACTGTTACAACTCCCGAAACTTAAGCACTCTGAGCATCCGAACGACTGCGCCAATTATATTTTCGATTCAGAAACTTGTATTTTAAAAAACATTTATTTTATTGATTAAAATACAGAGGTGACAAAAGAAAATATTCGGATCAAATTGCTACAGGCTAAAGCCAGAAAACAAATGAACGCTCCTTATGGGACGGCATCGGCTTAAATAAACATTTAATGCCGACATAGCAATTTGAAGTTCACTTTACAACAATGTATTTAAAAAGTCCTAGAGGAAAGGGGTAAGCACATTAAAGCATATAAAAAATAAATAATTGATTATAAATCAGCATGGCAATTGGTTAATATAACTAGCATAGAATATTAACAGTCATTCTGCTTGGATTTTTTATTGTAATTCCTTTTTTGAATAATAATTCGTAGAGGTAGAAACCATAATTAAGTTACTCTCAGTAAAAGTAAAATATAGTTTTAAGTAATAATGTAATATCTGGTAATTGAAATTATTTTGACTCCTATTTAAATGCAGTACCGATTCGAAGTGACGATACTTGTTCTCTCTATTTTTTTTTTCACTGAAATCGAAGAAAACTTTATTTCTTTCTTTTTTCTCCTGCTTAAATCTCACCCCTCCTTTCTTACTACTTTTTTCAGTCTTCACTCTTCTTCGTCTTCATCTCTAAGGTATAAATGTTAAGCTTTGCACATCTTAATGTTAGATCATTACTCAACAACTTTGATCTATTTAAAGATCATATCACTACTAATAAATACAGTTTAATTGGAATCTCTGAAAGTTGGTTGAATCCTAATATATCTGATCAGGATGTTTCTATTGAAAACTATGATTTTGTAAGACGCGATCGTTTAGGGCGCGGTGGAGGCGTCGGTCTTTACATAAGAAATGATTTAGATTATTCTTTAGTTCTAAGTGAGTGTAGAGAGTTTGTTGAGCATGTGTGGGTTAAACTGAAGTACAATAATGAAGTTATTGTTGTGGGAAATCTCTATAGACCCCCTCAGGGTAGCCGTGTAGAGTTTCTTACCTTTTTTGAGGATATTTTAATAAATTTCTTTGCAAACTCAGATAAAATTATATGTTTTGGAGACTTTAACATAAACATGCTAGACATTGATTCCGGATAATGTAAGTCAACTTAATAATATTTTAGAAACATTTGGTTTAAGTCAGTTAATTTCTGAACCAACTAGAATTTCGAATATAAGTGAAACACTAATCGACTTGATTTGTTACAACTCGGATAATATTCAGGATGTAGGAGTAATTGATGTTGGCATATCCGATCATCTTCTTGTATATTGCTGTCTCCAGTTTTTGATGTTAGAGCCTGAAGAAATCATAATTATTAATACATATCGACCTTTAAATCAAATTAACTTAATCAGATTTCAGGCAGATTTGGAAAGTGCTGATTGGAATATTTTATATGAGATAGAATCTATAGATCAAAAGGTATTATATTTAACTGACACTATATTGCACATTTTCGATATTCATGCACCCTCAAAAGTTTACAGAGGAAAAAAAGACCCTACTGTCCATGGATAAAATACATGAAAAAACTTAGAAATCAAGCTTTAAACCGTTTTCGAAGGACTAAAAACCAAGAACACTGGAATTATTATAAGCAATTGAGAAATTACACAACATCGGCTATTAGATCTGAAAAAAAAGCTCACCTAAATTTTAAACTTCAAACTTGCAGCACAAAGGAAAAATGGAACGAACTTAAAAAACTTAATATCATAACAAATAAAAAAAGTATCACCATACCAAGTAATCTGACAAATTTAGACCAACTTAATAAGTATTTCACGCAAATAACAAATAGCAATGATATACCTAACCAAGAACTCATAAACTTTTATAAAAATAATTTAATGGTCAATGAAACTTTTTTTTTTCAGCCAGTTAGCGAATATTTGATATCCAAAATTCTCCTTAAACTCAAATCTAAAGCTCTAGGATCGGATAATCTCAATATAACGCTGATTAATTTGTGTTGTCCATTTATAATTTCCATTTATAACACACATTATAAATTGCTGCCTAAGTGAATCACACTTTCTCCAATCTTGGAAGTCCGCCAATGTAATTCCTCTCCCCAAAATTAAAAATCCTACCGAGTTTGGTCATTTACGATCAATTTCTATTTTACCCACTCTCTCAAAAATCCTAGAAAAAGTTATGGAATTTCAGATAAATACATTCCTGAACAACAATAACATAATACCCAGCAAACAATCCGGCTTTAGAGCGGGCTATAGCTGCTCAACAGCTTTGTCTGATTTAACTGATGATATAGTGCGGGCGCAGGACAACAGCAATGCTACTGTGCTCATTTTATTAGACTATACAAAAGCATTTGATATGCTTCACCATGAAAGTCTTCTGTCGATTTTAAAATACGTAGGCTTTAGTGAGTCGGCGTCTCTACTTGAGTCCTCATTCCTTTCAAAGAGATCTCAAAGAGTTACTCTTGACGGACAATATTCGGAATCTCTTAATGTCTTTGTGGGAGTACCTCAGGGTAGTATTTTGGGTCCTCTTCTGTATAGTATAATTAGTATATTTACCTCTAACTTTATAAAATCATTAAAATTTTGTCAATACCACTTATACGCAGACGATACGCAAATTTATTTATCTTTCAAACCTTCAGAAGTGGCTGCAGCCAATAAGCTGATCAATGAAGATCTGAAATCGTTGCTTGATGAATCAAATAAACATTTGCTTAAAATAAATCCTAACAAATCGGTAGCTCTCCTGTTTTGTAATGAAAATATTAGAAATGATCTTTTAGGCAATATTGAACTTAATCTAGGACAAGACACGATATCATTTAAAAATTCGGCTAAAAACTTGGGACTTGTCATGGATAGAAAACTCAAATTTAAAGAACACATAACACTTTGCTTAAAAAGAGCATAATCAGTTTTGAGGGGTTTATACTCTCATAGACACTATCTTTGTCAAAGAACTAAAACTTTGCTTTGCGATCTTTAATTCTCTCGCATTTTAATTTTTGCGATCACCTATATAGGCCTTTTTTGGATTCGATAGATGTTAGGAGAGTCCAAAAGGTTCAGAAATCTTGCATTAGGTTTGCGTGTGGAATAAGACGAAGAGACCGAGTTTCACACAAACTGAATGAATTGGGCTGGTTAAGTATGTTTAACAGGCGTAGTCTGCACTCACTATGCTTCTTTTATAAATTAATAAAATTTAAAACTCCACCACACCTACACAATAAAATCAAATATCGAACTGACATTCATAATTTAAACATTCGCAGGAAACAGCTTTTGACAATACCGTCTCACAATAAAGAATTCTTCAAAAAGTCATTCAGCTATACCATTGCCTCACTCATTAACAAATATGAAATAATTGATTTTTCTACATCTGTTGGTGTTTTTAAAAAAAGAATGAAATTAAAACTAATTTAAAATATAATATATTATATTTCCTGCTCTAGATAAATCGCCCTTAATTTCCTGCACATAAATAATTGGGTACATCATGAAATTCCTATCTGCTTTTATATTATTCTCCGCTCTAGTATATATATTATTCTCTACCATGTGCCCTCTTTTTCTTTTTCTTTTCTTTCCTTCTTTTCTCTATTTTTCCACCTCCATCTTCTCTTTCTTCGTCTTACAGTTTAAGTATCAAGTGCGTTACTTGATTTTCATATTCATAGATCTTAGATAAGCCTTTCTTTATATTTTATTTTAAGCAATTTTTTGGGGCCTCAACAGCACTCATGCTTGCGTGGGATGTTGCAAATATGGCCTATTATTTCCCACATTTATTTTAGTTAACTGTTTGGAATGTAATTTTTCTGGAGATAATAAATATTATTATTATTATTATTATTATCATTATTATTATATATCAAAAAGTTACAGCCTTTCATGTCGGACGTATAAACTGATAAATCAATCAGTATATACTAGAACAACAAACAACGTTTATCAATATCATTATTCCGATCATTCTGTGAGTTGAAGTTCTTTGTTCCTCGCTTGCTTATTTTCTCTCGACAGATTGCGAGTATTTTTCGTAGTTCTTTCATGCACACAACATCAAAGAAAACAAATATAGACGCAAGTTTCACTATTGTTTTTTTTTTGAAATATTTAAACGATTGTATTTCAAGAACGATAAAAACCATTTGATCGATTTTTATTGTAGTTGTTGATGAAGCATAAAAAATTACTCGCCCCGCCTGATAACTTGTTAGGTACCTACTTACTTCAACAATTCTGGTCCACTGATCAAAAAAATAAATGGATAAACAATTCATACGGCTTGATTGGCACAAATTTTGCGAAAATTTGGGATCAATATTCTACGAACAGTTGTGCAACGGAACAGCCTAACGCCTGCGCAGTGTCTTATCTTTTGAACAACTGTTCTAAATTTTGAAATTCCTCCATTTTCATTGGCCAGATTTTGTGCACGCACAATACATGTATCTACTGCGCACGCTCACAGCTGTCCCAGTCAGTTGTTTTTGTTTAGATTTTGACCTCGTTTAGCAGCATTAGAAGCGTTTATCCATTTATTTTTGAGATCAGTGTTCTGGTCTCGTTTTGTGTGGGATTAAAAGTTCAGTTATATTCTTTTAAAACACCGTCTTTTCATTTAGAATATATCGGATAAACTGGGTTGCTGTTGCTATGTAGATTCTCTACAAAGTACGCCAGCACTTACACACCATATGAAAGCAAGTTTCAAAACACTAAGCATTTTGGATCTCCAGTACCTACCTACCGTTACATGAGAACTTTTCTAGAAATATGGGTATTTGTATAAGTATTTTCAAACTAACCTTGGCACCTTTTTTTATATTGCCCTTTGGCATTAATACCAATCGAAACACACGTTTTTTTTTTTTTTTTTTTTAATCTAGGTAGACTTATTTGCTTCCTATTGCCCTTGGTGTCATAATAAATATTGTCATATAGGAACCAGTGATTAATTAAATTATAATCTCCCCTAATCCGATATCAATAAAACTGGTTTTTATTTCGACTACCTTGCTATGATAAAGATACTAATCTGAATGGTCCATATCAATCAGCGCTCAAAAATAATAATTCAGAATTCCACTGTCAAACGAATTCTTAGGTACATCGATCAATCTACAACAATGGTATTGAAAGGAAGGAAAAGCTTTTAATTTTTGTACCGGTTGGACCCAAGAATACTTGAGTGTTAGCACGTGGGCTTTTGTGTTTTCGGCTTTGCTTGATGTGGTTACGATTATGTTCTTACCGAGAACAACATAGGTATAAAAATACCTACGTGTTTTTTTTTTTTTTTCAAGTGAAACTTCTTAGGTGGCACGGCGGTCTGATATTTGGACGAGAATGAAAAGTGATTTGAAAGACGCGTCACGTAACGTTACGTTTAGGCCCATTTCGTTACACGAGGGAGAAGAAAGATATAATGTAGAGAGACCCAGAAAGACAGCCATTGATTGACACAAACCAAGAATTATAAGCACAGAGGATTGCCTATTATTGTCAAGCGCCGATATCCTTATGACGTCAGTCACTACAGTTACTTGTTTCCCTTTTGTGTGGTCTATATTGTCAACTACTTAAGTAAATACCACTCTGTACATCCATTTTACTAAAGCGTGTCAACGAGTCAGCATTTGATTGGTATACCTAAATAGACCGCCGAAATCCATTACCGGCAGACTAAGGCTAGTGCAAAGTACCTCAAATGGGAAAAGCCCCTCTAGCTGTCTCCTTCCAGTGCAAACTACATTTAATGGAAAACGCCCTTCTGGGAGTATTGAACGTAGCAGACTAGGTCCAGTGCAAACTACCTTTAATAGGAAACGCCCTTCTGGACCTGTCTCAAACCTAGCTTCTTCTGGGAGCATTGAACGCAGCAGACTAGGTCAAGTGCACACTACGTCTATTGGGAAACGCCCTTTTGGACCTGTCTCAAACCCAGCTTCAGTCTTCAGTCACGCCAAGTGTACAGAGTGTACATTATACAGAGTGGCCTATAAGTAGTACGTCCCTCCGTAGAAGAGACGTCATGATACCATTTCTAGGGTAATATTATTATTATTCAATACACACATCTTATTATACCTATACCAAGCGAGTTTCTCTCTACCTGAACCCCACCTACGCCCCCAAGTTACGCTCCTGTTGTGACGTCCCAGGACGAAACGAATAGGGGTTGTGACAATATCTATAGCTATATCTAAAACACAGACCTTCGTTGCAAGAAAGAGTAGAGAGATATAACGCAGAGAGCAGGAAAAGAGAGTTATAGCTTGTATATTGTAGTATAACATACCCCTGTTCGCTCAGTAATATTGAACGATGAGAATTTTTATCACCTTTTAAACAACAAATCTTCTGAAAAATGAAATGAAAAACAAATAGGACCTAAAGTCTGTTTTTTTTTAAAGATAATTCCCCAAGTCAAAAATTTAGTAACTATGTTGGCAACACAAGCCTTTTCTACATAAAACATTTGAAGCATTGACAATTTTACATTGTATTGCCAACATAATGTCATCTTGACTTTTATCTTAAAAAAAAAAACAGACATTACGTTTTGGAAATTTACTCAATTTTACTTACTGGACATGCACCCGCCATAGCAAATGTTTGAGAAATTTAAGGGAAGTTGTGATATGTAAAAGAAACGAGAAATTTGTGAAACGTCTACTAAGTAGACCCTACTTTATTATTAAAGTAAATCGTAACGTTCTCATCCTGGAACTAACGAGGGGAAATAGCACGGCAGAGAAACCCTCGATCTAACATTCCTAAAAAATCATAATATACTGTGTCATTTTAATAATAATTGTGAGTCATTAAGTCAATAATTTAAGTGAATAAAGTTTAAATTAGGTACCATCCTTTGTCTTTGTGCTAAAATTTTAATTACACACAACATTCAATCAACACTACCTATATTCAATACTGAAGAGTTTTTGGTTAGTTAGCCAGTTTCCCATCAGGTACTGAGGTCCCATACGGTGAGCTACTCAGATATAGTTGTTTTTGAGCCAATATCTCTAGATTGATTATTTCAATTTGTTAGGATATTCTCTCGTCAGGGTAGGAAAATGTTAGTAAATTCAACAAGGCCCTAATGCATCCTCTAAATCCAAAAATCAAAATCCTAGCACAAAAGACAGCACATAATTTCTTAGGTTTTTAATTTACTTCTTTTTCTGTGTTGTTTACATTATGAAACGATTTTTGTTAAATACATGAACAATGCACATGTTATAAAAAATGTTATAAACAAACAAAAAATACATAAAAATGAACAAAATAATAGGAACTTGCATAAATTGAACTCTCAAAAACAAAAAACATTTAATCCACTAACCTGTGAACGCTCCTTACATATAACCTAATAACAAATTTGATTGAACAATCAATTTTAATGCAGAATAGAAGTGAAAATTGAATAATGAATAATTACAGACACGCGACACGTTTTCTAAGGGACCAGTCCAGCTCGTTCTGTAGTCTAGTTGCGTATTCTCTTGTATCCTTTTCGGTTTCGGTACCTTCGTTTTCTGTGGCGCGCTCGTTCAACTTGAGGGCGCATACATGGTTGCAACATTTACTTTTATTCAGTAAACGTTTTTTAAGTCCGCAAAACTCCAAAGTCTCAGTTGTTCGAAAGGGGAATAAATTAGGAAGCATTGAACGAGCTAGAGAGAGAGAGCCACGTATTCACTGAATACTAGGCAATGGAAGAGAATAGACAGTGTGACAGTGTGACGCGCAGTACAGCTCTGATGCCACGAGGGTGGAGCAAGAGGGAGCGACGTATACACTCAATACGAAGCGATAGGAGTTACCAGTCACAGAATCTACCACGTGTACGGCGCTGCACCTGATTTTTTTTAAATAAGTTCGTTTCTACATCCCAAAAATGTTTTAGGATAGATAGAGTTTGAAATGAGCAACAAGAAACCATGCATTTGCGAAGTTTTTATATCTAACTCAGAAGTTGCGGTAGTGTTTAAAGTTAATTTACACTAAATAATATTTTTTTCGTTTTTTCATGTTATCGTATTTGTATCTATAACCCTCGTTTGGAATCCGGTACTCATCTCATCTGATTGACTCCTAGTTGTAGGTTCCTAAAAAAACTAGCGTATTTTGAAGAAACGTCATCATCTTTCTGCAAAATTAGTCATATGCTCTCTGGGAAGTTAAGCTTTTTAGTTCGATAAGTGAAACACATTTTCTGATCAGTTTTTCGCAAAAAACTTCTTATAGCATTCGTGATGTTTGCAACAATCACTATTTCCACATCTAAGATGCCCAAGGAAGATAATTTACAAAATTGTAGTTAATTGTCGTCCAATATTGAGCACGATAAACGACACTTGCCGAACTTAATACTCATAAAAAATTACTAAGGCTGTTTTCCTTTGGAACTTTGTAAATGTACAGCGGCAACTGAATTCCTCTATTTTCGAAACATTAAAGCCTATCGCAAATCGACTGCGAATTGTAAACAACATTATTCCAATCAAAATAACTTAGTCTTTGCAAAATTTCATACATGTTACATGAGGAAAATTTCTAATGAAATGTAGAAAAAATAGGGAAATGCAGATGAAAATGTTTGCACATCTCGATTTCTGCATTGTGGGTTCTTTCTTGTCTGTGTCAAAACGATTGACATTCACTGCGCGGCAATTTCACGTGATTAAAAGGAAAATGAAAGAGACGTCGTAAAGGAAGTCATAAAGGTGCCCAGACTTGCGGTATCGCTTTACTTCTATAGCGAACTGCATTTATTTATCCCCAAGAAAAATAATTCCTTCGAAGTTTCAAATATCCCACTAGAGGCGATTTCCAGTAGATTGTTGAAGTTACAATCTATTTTCGCATCGTGCTCTAACGTTCCTTTTTCTTAATTGGTTCCGACTAATTTATCATTATTTAATGCATCGATTAAATGGTGATTGGAGTTTTACAGTCGTTTGTCGATTAAGTATCTTAGTGATTAAAATTAATGAAAGCTGCTGATTACATTTTCAATAAAACTAAATAAAAGCGTTTGGATTTTTTTATTGTAGATAGACGATCGTCACTAACTAGATACTATATTACTTTAATTTATTGCTGTGCAAAACATCATACCTATATATTTAATTAAGTTAAACTTGTTATGATTAATACGTGATAGGTTTTCTCGATCAAAGAGTGTCAGAAGATGGAAAACAGCTTATATCGTTTGGTGAGACCTCGCAGACTATTTAAAATATTAAAAAAAAAAAATCAAATTGTGATTGAAAATAGCTATTTATATGTAACCAGTAACAAAACGCCTATTGTTGTGTAGAGTCGATTTCTGCGGTTCGGACGTAGGCAAAAGGATACGAATTACACCAATGAGCGTTTTGTAAGGTGTTCCATAGAATATTTTTTCTAATTTTGATCTATGCAAATTTAAATTATGTATGAATATTTGGAAAGTAAGCTATTTAACAACGATATATAAGAAAGGAGACAGAAACAAATGCGAGAACCACCGAGGAATTGCAGTAACAAATACGCTGAGCAGAGTGTATGGAAAACTCATAAAAGCCAGAATAGAGAACGAGTACAAGGATAGTGAGGCAGAAGAACAGGCCGGTTTTAGAGCAGGAAGATCAACTGTAGACCATTTATTCAGTTTGACCCAGGTAATGGAAAAGAAACTAGCCTATAACCAAGAACTCCATCTACTTTTTGTCGATCTAAAGAAAGCATACGACAATGTTCCGCTGAAAAAGCTTTGGGAAGCACTGGAAAAGACCAATATCAAAGTCTAAAGATCCTCGAACAAGTCCGCTCACTCTCGCTCGTCGCCTAAAATTCCCCTCCTGCCGACGCGCTACTTCTAGCCTATGGTTTCCCTGCTCAAGAGGACCCTCGTCTATGCCTTCAGTTACCGGGTGGCTTGCATCGCGTTCTATATCGGGTGCGCCAAGCAAAAAGTGTAGTAAATTTTATTCGAAATTTTTGCGATTTGATAAAATTAAAACGCAATCATATATTTTTTAAGGTGTCAGCAATGGAAAGACATTTTAGGCTTTGTTGCAGAACATAGATAAGCACACAAAATTAACACTCGAAGCGGCTAACAGAATTGTCAGAATATGTTCTGCACACTTTAATGAAAACTCATTCACTTTGTCCGAAAATAGTTATTTACCTAACAAGTGCGGAAACTTATACTTTTCTGCACGCAGCGGCAAGCCGTTAGTGCGGAAAAGATACTTTACGCTCGTGTTAGGTACAATATTTCTTCTACGAGCGTGCGGAAATTGACATATTGTTTTTTTATTTGTTTTTGGATCTACTAATCCTAAAAGAAATGGTCAAAAATTTGATTTTTTAGGAATTAGAAGAAGTATAGAATTTTTAAAACGTATGTCGCTTCTTGAACACACAAATAAAAATAATTTCCTATTTGTACATGAAATCGATTGCTAATACGTCAATTATTGACGTATTAGCAATCGAAGTTCGTTTTTCTTGGTAATATTTTATTTCATCTAATTCGTGATTGATAAATAAGGATGGAATAATTATTCTAATGGGTATCAAAAATACTATTTAATTTATTATTTATTATTTACCTAACAAATGCGGAAAATGATACTTTATCGCACGCAAGCGCAGTTTGGTCAAGCCGTTAAGGCACTTTCCGCATGTGTTAGGCACAACATTTAACCTATGAGCATCTACATCTCCAAGAAAAGGCAGTAATAATAGTTATTAATGATACAAGTTCGATATGAACGCCATAATGAAACGCGTGTAACGTTAAACCACGAGGCGTTAGCCGAGTGGTTTAGTTACACAAGTTTCATTAATAAAGTTCATATCGAACGTGTATCATTCAAAATTTAATCTACAATGGTTCAAATAGATTTGATTTGCCTTGAAATAGCAAAAACTTTTCAAATTAAAATTTGAAATTTAGCAGGTGCCCGGACAAGTCGAGAACCTGCTTGTTGGTTTTTAGAATTTTGACTTTGGCAGCTTCAATATTGGAGTCCATTTTTGTGCCATAAATTCAATTTTAAGGTGGAAAATAATATTATTATTGGTGAATCTGAGTTCGAAAGTGTCTCTTCGAATATAGAGACAGCATTATTGAAAAGGTTCTTCTGGCAACTAACTTTCTTTTTGTATATTTTTCATTTCAAAATTTGGGTGTCATTATGAATTCTTAAACGCACTAGTGCTATTATGAAGGACCTAATGACATTCAAATGACAATGCTAAATGTGTCATAATGACACCGACGTAGATTAAATTAATTAACGATTCAGATTAATTAATGAAATTAGATTGAATTTAAAAATGATCAAAAATCCCTTTCCTAGAAGAGAAGGGATTTTTGATTAAAAATATCAAAATCTACTTTACCGCACTCTATGCGGTAAAGTAACTTTACCTACGAGCGTGCGGTAAAGTGCACTTTACCGCACTTATTTGCAAATGGAAAGTGGCACTTTACCGCACACTATGCGGTGAAGTTACTTTACCGTCTTTTTTTGCCATTGCGTGCGGTAAAGTATCACTTTCCGCATTTGTTAGGTAAATAACTATTATCTCACACTTTGCAGTCTACTTTACCATACACTATGCGGTGAAGTTAACTTTACCGTACACTATATGGTAAAGTAACTCAACCGCATAGTGTGCGGTAAAGTGCTACTTTCTATTTGCGAATCGGTGCGGTAAAGTGCACTTTCCACATGTTCGTAGGTAAAACTCATTGAAGATGTCGATATTGGTCAGTACAAAAAGTTAATATCTTTCTTGAAGAGAAAGAACGGAGGAACGTAATTTCGAAAAAAAAAATAAAAATTTCAAAAGCATGACTTAAGGATAAAAATTGAAAAAAAAAATCTGTGTGGAAAAACTTTTATCGCGCACGCCGGTCTGTTTTTTTTTTTTTTTCACGCACACTGTGCGACAAAGTGATACTTTCCGCACGCAAATCGGTGCTTGAAAACGCGTTTTCTGCACGCTTGTAGGAAAACCTTCATTAAAAACTGCTATTCCATCAAAGAACGTGATGTTAAGTAACACTTACCGCTGATTTTATAATATGAAATTAATTGACTAACAATAATTATTAGGATTATCCGTCAATTAATTTAATGCTAATCGCTAAGCAGAAAAAGTTTTTCCATAATTTTTTAAAACCAAAAAATTATTAACGTAAATATTCTTTAAAGACATTCTTTTTCAAACTCCCCCTGTAAAAACATTACCAAGTACAATCGGGACCAGCGCCCTCGTATTTGCTTCTTATCTACAAATCGGCGCGTGCTGACATGATTTACGACCTTCCGCAAAAAAAGCCGGCTTTTTGAGGAGATCAAAGGAGTGACCGGACTTGTTCGAGGATCTTTAGACCAAAGTCTAAAGTTTAGACTTTGCCAATATCAACTTAGAACTAATAGAGGCAGTAAAAACGCTCTATAGTGATGCAAAGACCAAGATTAAACAGGGAAACTCAGTAAAGGCTTTATAGCAACTAAAGGACTTAAACAGGGATGCTGCATATCACCAACACTTTTTAAAATATACTTAGAACAAGCGCTCAAAGGGTGGAAAAACAAATGCAGACACATGGGAATACCGCTCAATGAATACAATCTTTATACTTTAAGCTTTGCAGATGATCAAGTATTAATTGCACAGGACTATGATGACCTAGAGTACATGACACGAAAATTGATAGAGGAATGCGGGAAATGGGGTTTGGAAGTAAATTTAACGAAAACAGAATATATGACTATAGGAGGTGAACAACGAAATCTGAAATTGAATAACGGACAAGAAATAAAACAATGTTCTGAATACAAATATTTGGGCATGAAAATCTCACACGAGGGAACCCTAGACGAAGCAATTAAAGATAGGAATATACAAGGACGCAAGGCAATATCCCTACTAAATGGTGTACTGTGGGATCAAAATATCAACAAAACTAACAAAACGAGAATATACAACACCATAGTCAAAAGCATAGTCACGTATAGTTCAGAAGTCTGGCCACTAAAGATCAGAACCGCAAAAATGCTGGAAGCAACTGAAATGGACTTTTGGAGGAGATCGGCAGGCAGGTCAAAAATGGAGAGGATAACAAATCTGAGAATTAGGGAGATTATGGACGTAAAACACACAATAATAGATGATATAAAGGACAAACAGCTGATTTGGTTCGGACATGTACAAAGAATGGCAGATACAAGAATACCCAAGCAAATAATCGAGTGGAAGCCAGGGGGAAGAAGAAGACGCGGCAGACCAAGAAGAAGCTGGAGAAGTGGTGTAGACGAGGAAATGAAGGACAGAGGCCTAGAAGAGGATGCCTGGATTGATAGAGATGGTTGGAGATCGGGAATCGGAAGACGTAGAACGTTATAAACCGATAATTATATATATATATATATATATATATATATATATATATATGAATATTTTCCTTTTTTTTAGTATTTTTTCATTTTATTTTCTATAACTTCTCTGTCTTGGCACTCCCGGCTTATGCTTATATACCAAGATTCGTCAATAAGAATTCCAGGTCTTGGACTACAACGCATGTTTTGATTTGATTTGATATTTTTTGCATTTTTATCCAATTGGTGGAACTGGGTTAATTTCGTAACCAGTTTCGAAAAGTTTTCGTGCCCATATAAGCCAATCGATTTCGGTTGTCTCAGTTTGGAATGGTTTTTCTTATCACATGCTTTTTGCTAGGTAACCTATGTAACACGTGGTTATATCACTTCCGACATGTTTGAAAGGTTAAGTTATTTGAGGCTTCCCCGATTCTCATTGCATTCCGAAATCTAGAAAAGAGTTTTGAGAGATGGCTCATGAGTCATGAGGCTGATGTTGCGACAGGCGACGGTCATTACAGGGTTTGGGTTTTTGATAGTTTCATAAAGCCAGCCATTGCCTAGGTACTATAGTCCGTTGCATGGTTCTTGACCTACGGCTACTGAATAGACAGAGGGGACAATGGGCTATTGCTGCGTTGTCAGTTGTCATATCGATAATATTTATTAATACATGAAAATTGCAATAAAATTTCCTTCATTTTCATGTAATAATAAATATTATTATTGATATGACAACGCAGCAATAGCCCATTGTTCTTTCTGTCAATTCAGTTGTCGTAGCTCAAGAACCATGCAACGGACTATACTGACCTTGCTATATTTGTTGTTGAATAGTTCTGTTAACCTGCAGATGTTAATATCCTTCCAAAGTTGTAATGATGATAGTATTGGGTCTAGGAGATTTGACTTTTTTAGTTAAGATATTCCATATATTTTGTTTTACTTCTATTTTTATCAGAAGATACTCTGAATAATTTAATTCTGGTGGATATTTGAAGTTTGGGATGTGAAAAAAGTCTAATATGTCCATGTCTCTATTTTCTCTCATTTATCAATGATAATAAAATACCTAATCATATTTTCGTTTCCGAGTTCTTTTTTTCTTCAATCAGTAGGTATTAAAAAAATTTTCGTCATCCAGCTTATTCTTTTCTCTTGGGTATCTCATAGATATTCAATTCAATTTCCTCTCCGGTCAAATTATTGAATGGTTTGGATAAATGCACCAGTGTTTCTTCTGTACTTACCTACTGTTTCCTTGAGCTTGCTAATCCTTTTTGATATCTCGTATTCCAAAGTTCTCTCTCGCAATAGTTTTTGCATGTATTATTCAGTTTAATGCCAAAGTTACCAACCAATAAACATAGTCTAGGAAAATTGTCGATTTTCAAAAAAAAAAACTCCTACCCAAATAAATTTTCAGGAATGATAGGGGGCGGGTGGGTGATCATAAAACCGAAGATTTCACACATTCACCTCTCTGGCGTTTTGCGCTATAGGGGTTGAAAGTGCGCCATTGGCGATTACTTGGTACCTATTGATTTTACAAAAAAAAAAAAATGTTTCAAATAAAAAATGTGCAACATTATGTGATCAACAATGTTTATCTAAAGACTTTCTTGATTAGGGGCCGTCTATGGTCATAAGGGCCGTTTGACATTTATAATGAAAATAAAATTTTTTAACGTAAGGGAAGTCTCTCCCGCTGAATGGGGGTGAGTTACAAAAAAAGTTGATAAGGAAAAATTGTAGCAAATGTAATCTTATAAAACTTTCACTAAAAAAAATTTATTGTAAAAATATAAAAAAAATTTAAACTACGCCTATTAAAAAACGGCAGGGGGTGAGTAAAAACTTCATTAAGCAAAAACGTTGTATGTGTTGTAGACATTTTTTTCACGTTGGCTAAAATTTTTTGTTTTCATTATACATTTTAAACGGCCCTTATGACCACAGACGGTCCTTAATTAAAAAAGTCTGCAGATAAACATTGTAGATCAAATAATGTTACACATCTTTTATTTGAAACATTTTTTTGTAAAATCAATAGGTACCAAGTAATCACCAATGGCGCACTTTCAACCCCTATAGCGCAAAACGCCAGAGGGGTGAATGTATGATATCTTCGGTTTTATGATCACCCACCCGCCCCCTATCATCCCTGAAAAGTTCATTTGGGTAGGTTTTTTTTTTGCAATGCATGTATTTTTCGACAATTTTCCTAGACTAAACACTGGTAGTATGTCACTGTTATCAGCTCCAGGATGCGTCTTAGCAGAAAATCACTAGGCCTTTGCGGGAAAGCTGATTCGATTAACCCGACCATCAGCTGATGTGTCTTCTTTTCAATCGCGTTCATTAAAGGAAAATGGTTGTCGGGCTACTTACTTGTCACAAAATCTTTTATCCACCAAAATATCTTATATTAGGCTGGTAGCGATGTGTGGTGGAACATAAAGATACCGTATTTAAGTTCAAAATTCAAATCTTTCTCCACGTTCATTTCGGTATGTATCCCTAGGCCGTAGTCCCATGAAATTCTCCACTTGCATCCTATCAATATTCGGATTGCAATTGCAGAGTTTATTAATCCTGTCAGAAGAAGTAAGACTTGACGAGACTTAAGGTTGGTCTCGTCTCGCCTCGTCTCGACATCTCGAGACGAGACCGTGACTTAGTCTCGGTCTCGAGTACCTAAGTCTCGTCTCGTCTCGAGTGGTCTCGTCTGGTCTCTAGTTATAAGGTACCTGTCCCAAATAAGGCCATATTAAGAAGTTTTATTTTTTCCTAACATTATCCACCAAACCCAACAAAAATCACGAGCTTATATGTGAAGTGTTTTGCTTCTATTACTTGATTATTTCTTCCAATTTATTTATTTTTTTATATAAGTGGTGGTTTTTGCGTGAAACAAAGAGGCTTACCATTGGCCTTATTCGGATCACTATGCTCCTAATAAGGCCAACATTAAAAAATGCTTAAAGTAAATTCAATTATTCATAAAAATATTATTATTTGATGAATAGTACACAAAATAGAACTTATACGTTTGCTGCATTCCTAAAAAAACAATAATTCCTGGGATGGTGATCCAAATAGGTATATATACAACTAGAACAAATGAATCGTAGCATCTTTTGCTTGGAGAGTCTCCACGCATTTCAAAAAACATCAACTAGGTAATAATATGACACATTCTTTTAGAAAAACACTGTGATGTGAGGCCAATTGAACATTTTTCGTCTGATGGCCTTTTCAGGAACATGTTAAATTGATAAACAAAAGTCTGTAACTAGAAATCTAGCAAAGATATTATTCTGTACTTACTCTGTAGCTTTCTCAATACATAAATGTCCGTTAAAAAATTACAATCGTTCCATTCACTTTATAAACACGTATATAGGCTAATTGAGTTCCAGCCTCAAAGTTATAACGTGACATATGAAATATGTGGTTGGCCATTTTTCGACATATGACGAGTTGCTAGAAACCCTTGCAATAATTTTTGATTTGCATTATAGATTTCTTTTCTAATAATATTGTAATTTTTGGAAATGGGATTCAATATTAAGCAATAAAGGGCACTGGCCTTAATAGGTACCTGGCCTTATTTGGGTCAGGTACCTTACAGGGTGTCCGAAAAATAGCGTAAAACTCTCCACTACGTGGTGGAGGACCCTTCCAGGAATCCCAGAAAAATAATTTGAAAAATCTAGTGGCATTCTTAAGAAAGGTATTTGCATTTTAATATTTATTAAAATCGGCAACACTGAAAATATCCCGTTGACAATGTGTCAGAGAGTCAAATTAAATACCTATGTAATTACCTGTAAAATTCGAAGGTGAGACTTTGGTGAATTTCCACATTTACTTCTTCATATTACCAAGAATAATGCTGGAGAAGGATTTTTTAAATTATTTTTATAGGGAGAGCTTTTACGCTATTTTTCGGATATCCTGTATTTATGGTTTTTATTTTTAAATTATAACGGAACTCCAAACTGCCACAGTAGAAAAGCAGGTATTTAAAGAGTGAAAAATCACAGTAAAGAGTAACCGTGATATTTGAAAAAATATGAAAGTCAAATAGAAAAAAAATTTCGGACAAAACAGTTTTTGAAAAAAGAATCGCCCTGTATTTTTTTGTGTAAAAAAATGGCATGCTTTCTACATACTTTATTTCCAGATCTAACTTCCAGTTTAGTCGAAAGTGCTTATGCTTTACACATTTATTTAAATTTTTTTAAATCTCTCTACTGGCTAAACCGAAAGTCGAATCTGAAAATTAGGTAGGTACAGATCGTTTCACCAGGGTTCATACTTTTGATATCGAACACGTCATAACTTGAAAAAAAAGGGTTGTCGTAGATTAATTCATATGACACAATTTTTTTGACAAATTATGGAATCCAAACCACGTGACTTCTGCCAACCAGCCGGCATTTTGACATTTTAATGAGGTTAGAATACGGGTTGTTACATATCAACGATGTCAGAAAAGTTTCAGATTTGAGTACTCGGCCCGTGTATTGATGAAGCCTAGCACTCATAAACGAGAAATTCGCTCTTTTTTGATATTGCTTCGACAATTTGACGTTTGATTCACGCATAAAACGTCAAATATTCAAAGCATGTCAAGAAAGAGCGTATTTCGCTGTTATGACTACTAGGCATAATCCTGCCAAAAAGAAACATATGTTTTTTGTTTATTGGTTGCCAATCAGACGCCATTTGGACAGGTCGTTGGATTGCCTAATTGATGATTGATTCTGGTTTAAGAGCCGACGAACGTTTTTGACGTCATTGATTTGTTACAGTCAATTTCTATTTGTTGAAAAAGGAAGGCAAAAAGTATGAATCCTCTTGAAACAATGTTTACATAGAAATCATCTCAATAATTGATCTGTCTCGCATAAATAAAAAAAGATAGTTTAATTGTAATAAATAGGTACAAGTTGGAAAGTAATAAAAGATGACATGCGCGCGCAACTAGTGGGTTGCAGTGTAGCCAGTTTGTTTTGTTGCAGAACAAATGTAGGCAATACAAATCGAACATGATACTAATAAAAAAGTGATATTTTACAACGTGTTTCATAACGCTTCAAATCAGAAAAAAGAAGAGCTTTAAAGTGTATGTTAACATCGTTTGCACTTTTATTTTGATAAATGTTTCATCCGGCAACATCGCACAATGAAAGTGCAAAGGAATATGTCAAGTATAATCTGACATAATTTCGAACAGCACAGCGGTGAGTTCAGAAGTACTAGGTACGTAAAGTATTAGTTTGCACTTTGTCGAATTACACGTTAGAAAGAAAGTACCGATTAATTCTGAACTGGCCCCTGATTAGGAATAATGACGGAAGCCCGTAACAAACTTGCTTGTCATTGGACGCTCACCTGCAACCCACGAGCTGCGCGCGCAGTCAAAGTAAAGAAAGATAAATCAATTGTTAGTATAAAAATTTACTGATCTCATATTCAAATAACCCAGAATAGTCCAATAACAAAGCTATGAAAGAAAAATTTCACTTGTAATGTCGAGACTCGAGACTACACGAGATTCTCGCCGGGTCTGTCTCGTCTCGTCGAGACTTCACGAGACGAGACCAGTCTCGAGTCTCGCGGCATCACTAGTAAAGAGAAGGCTGACTTGGGCGGAAAAATCTCAAAATCTAAGAAAAAGACTCTTTAATGGAATTATAGTAGGAAAATATCCAAAAAATAGCTACAAGAAAAAAAAAAAAAAAAATGCATTGCTGAACATCAAATAAGCAGACTGGAATGCGAATAGGTTAAGGCTCTCCCAAACCAACGCGGAAAATTCGCAACACCTACGAATATTCGCACCGCAGACGATTCGCAACAAATTGTTTTCACTGCGGTAAATAGGCAAGTTCAAACTGGCGCGATTTTTTCCGGTTTGACTGCGATTTATCTGCGTTTTCATCCGCACGGAAACTCAGTTCGCAATCGAATGCATTTTTGGTCCGATTTGCAGTAATTCCGCAACGTTTTAAAGTGAAATATGATCAAAATGGAACAAATTATTGAATTAGTTCGAAAGTAGCCTCTACTATATGACCTTTCTCTTAACGACTATAAAAATGTGCGCAAAAAGGATGAGGTTTGGACCAAACTGGGAGAAGAACTAGGTCAAAATTAAACTCTTTTCTTCCACTGCAAGGAGCAATATTGCTTCTTCATCCGATGATGTATACATTTTTTTTAGGCAAGAAAACAATATGTCTTTCTTTTTTAGCAATAGCACTAGTATTCAGCAAGCAAATGAGATACTGAAAATATGACGTAAATGATGCGAATATGTTCGCTTTAGGAGGGCCTTTATACCACAAGAGAAAAAATTTTGTTGGCAATTCCACTCATGTATAAATAATCCCATTTGAAATGTCAAAAATCGTAGTTTGCTAGCGGATAAATAGGAAGGAAGAGAAAATATAACTGGATAAAAAAATCGGATAAATTTTCTGTTGATGCAATCGTTACCGTAGTAACAATTGCATATAAAATTGGTTTTTGAATCATCTGTCAAATAATTGTCACAAAAATTCAAAAGTTCTATCATTTAAGCTTATTAACAGTGTATTTTTAAATAAAATTAAAAATATTTTCAACATGCAGCGATTTGGGACAATTAAAGATGAATTAATAGCGAAATAGAAAATTAAATTCCTGAGAACACAGAGGCTTCTTCTCTTTCTGTAGAGTCAAATTTTAAGGGGCAAAATATTTATTCTAATTGAACCTTCAATAACTGTTCATTTCAAAAAGTATTTCCATATTTTATTTTGATTATGCATTCGTGGAATTGCCGTACTAAATACCATTCGAGCTCAGATTTTGAGCAGGATATTTTTTTGCTTGCTCTCTCATACTTACTTTCATGCAATTTATCTCGATCTGTTCCACAAAATCACTCGAGCTGCGCTCTCGTGATTTTGTCGGAACAGCTCTCGTTAAATTTCCTAAAAGTAAGTATTCGAGACCAAGCCAAAAAATATCCGGCTAAATCTGAGCTCTTATGGTATTACCTACGACAAAATTGTCGACTGGTATGGAAGTTTGTTGCTTGGCAATTTCGCGAGCAATTTCATGAGCGAAATTACCAGAAAGCAACAAACTTGAGTAAAACCTTGAGAACAATTTTGCCTACACAATTTTTTCTCAAGTGGTATTCGTCATGACTATTTCACGTAAGATTTTGAAAATAAATAAAATGCAAAAATATGAATAAAAACATCGAATTAAAAATATCAGTTTGACAATGTCAAAAAATGGTCGCTGAAATATAGTCCGACAAATACCATTTTAAAGTCACGTGATATTGGTGGCAAAAAACGTATGTCCATTGATTATGTCGTTGATATCACCTACAAAAAGCTACTGGTGGTTAATTACTATTGAATTTTAGGATATGTTCCCACTACAAACGCGTTTCTGAAGTACTGAAGTAGTATTGGCCAATCAGATGGGAATTTTAATACTTGCAATTGTTGTGAGACTCACTTTTGTCGTATCTGCTGTCCATTGGAATACATTCTGAACTTGAATTAATTGGGTACCCGATTTCTATTTGCTTGTTTTCGAGTTGGGGTCAAGTATTAGGTAATCCTAAAACATCGAGTGGTATTCAAAAGGTTATACAACGAACTAAACTTTAATTCTTTAAAATTTAAAAAAAAAATCCATAATAGAATTTGCCATAAATGCCACCAAGCGCGATAATCCCAAAAGGCTTATCACTTATTAAGCCTCTCGTGTCATATGGGAATAATGTACAGTGAGTTGTATAACCGGTGTAATACACTCTAGTGAAATAGTCAGAGTAAGATGGAACTTTGGATGACAGATAGAATGATATTTAATTCATTATGAGTATAGGTACTTAATGTATTACGAAGTATGGAAGTTCAAATGCCGAGCGCAGCGAGGCGAATTCATATAATACCTATACTGATACAGATGATAATACAAAATAGTAGAATTTCGCTTGTATATCTACGATAACAATGTGTGTTTATTTTATTGCAACATCTTCTTGAAGATAAACTAACGTATACTCTGCAGTCTGCCGGAAAATGATAACAAAAATCACTGTATATAACGTTAGAAATCAAAATAATAATTATAATTTGGGAGAGCATGGATGGAATCATAGAAAAATATGAAGATGCGATGTTCAGATGGATATAGGTAGTACCTACATGTTACATTACCAAACGTGTGACGTAATGTCCCATTTTCCCGGACTGACATTCATGACGTCGTAGAATAGTATATAGACCGTGAGATAGGGCTGTTTAGTGGAGTCATTTTTTTTGTCTGGCATTTTGAGGGCTGAATGTGGCTAGTTAGCCGATGAGAATATGGGTGATTTTAATGCCTGCCTCCCGTTCGAAAATTTGCAGAAGACAAAAATTGATTTACATGAAGAATCTTTGTTAAATGATCTCAAATTTTCTGGCTTTTAAATAAAAGATTGACATTGATAAATAATTCACCCATGAAAAATACCAGATGCTTTTCAATAGCTGAAAAAGTGGGGATGGGTGTCAACTTCCAAGAGAAAAGAAAAGAACTTTTCGCGTTTACTTTTTGTCTGGCAATCGAGAGAATGAAAGGTTTTGTTGTGAAAATGACGCTGAAAAATCGCCAGACGGTAATCACAGTTAAAAATCGAGTTTTCTGGCGATACATTTTGTGGACATTTCGAACAGGCGGCAGGCATTAAAACCACTTATATTCTCATCAGCTAACTAGCCACATTCATGCCTCAAAATGCCAGACAAAAAAAAAAGACTCCACTAAACAATCCCTATCTCAGGGTCTAATACGCTGGACAGTGAAATAAAATGACATAATATGTAAGAAAATACTGAACATGCGGTTCAGCTGAAACTGACTCACCAAGTTAGAATGATTAACCGCGTGTTGCTAAATTCACCTAAATGGTGCACTGCCACGGATGCGGCGATTGAAATTCATTAATGCCATTGCCAAACCATAGCTTGTCAAACCCTGTTTAATGTAACAACACTGCTTTCTCTACCATTCCACCACAGTGCCTAGTGCCTTCACCAGTTGAATTTAGCCACACGCGGTTTGTGGTGTAATGCTAGTTCCAAGCAACGGGCTGGTTAACAACGATTTATCAAAGTTTGAGTTAATATAGAAAAAAAAAATCAAAAAAAAAAAAATAAAATCCATAAAAAGTCTGCCGTTCCATCTTATGACTCAAAATATTTATTATTAAAACTAAAATGTTGCTGGTGAATATAGATAAAATATTTGAAAAATAATTTCCTTTTAGGTTATTAAACTACCTACTTAAGTTAGTACTCAATAAGTGAGAAAAGTGGTACTCACATTGCGTAGGTCCTAACTTTCTATTAAACAGACATCAAAACTACCTCTTAGTGAACATAAAATTTTCTTTCTCTCATCTAAGAGCAGAATGGAAATAGTTGCCGCACTTTCAAAAGTTGCTGAATAAAGTAAAGTAAGAGTAAGAAGCCTTCAGCATCTAAAATAAAAAGAGGAAATTCATAAATTAGAACAACAAATTACTCTTGCACAACTACCGTTACTAATAAGCTATAGTTAGCATGGCTTATTGGATAGGTGTCCAGTCCGATCCTCCTTTGACATCTCATCAAAATAAAAGGAATCCATTTCCTGATTTTTAAATCACATTTATCCCATTCACTCATATAAATGGAGTCTCCAATGCCACTCATCTAATTCAGGAAAAAAAAAATTATGCGTGTGAGTTATAGCAAGGGGTGTACTGTCCCCACTGGTAGTAGATGAACTTGACGCGCTAAGCGCCCAAAACATCACGGTCCTAGGATATGCTGTCGATCTCACAGTCATCATTAGGGGTAAGCATGCCAGTATCATTAGTGACATCATGCAAAATGCTCTATTTAAATGGTATACAAATCAACTTCGCAACTGAGGTTAAGTATCTGGGAATCATCTTGGCTCGGAGACTTGTTGGTTCCAAGATGTGGAACCAACATCTTAAAAGAGTAACCGACCGGGCAATATCCACATACTGGGCATGCCGGAGATTATTCAGTAAGACTAAAGGGCTAAAGCCAGAAATGATGTAAGTATTGGTTAAGTGATAAATGTTTGAGGTGGATTTATAATATTACCTTGCATTTTTTGGGACTAACACCTCAATTGAAATTATTACCAGAAGTTTCTTGATCTTGATACGAATTACTAGAAGCTCTCGATCTGATTAGAGCAATTTTACCTATAAGATTATTTTTATAAAATAAAATAAAATACTCGAATCGAGGTTTATTTTATTTCAATAAAATAATACTTAGGAGGTATGACTTCTGGATTTTTTGCTGTAGTATATTGTTGTATTAGGAGTAGAAGCTTTACTTTTTTGTGCTGAAGAAGTAGGTTTGCGAGCCGAACGTATTGAGGCTTGCAATACTAGCTGAAGCACAAAAAAGTGCTTCAAAAACTTTGCCCTGGGGTATTAACACCCTCATAATTCCCTTGATACATAAATAACTATAATTGCCTACTTGGATATTAATTTCATGGCAAGACTCGAAGTCCGAGTTGGAAAAAAATACGCAAATCTCAATATTTATGCATTTTTACTTGTTAAGGGTAGTTTTTCATATTTCGACGGGGTTTGAGTTAATGGGATTTTGCATGGGGGTTGGAGATGATGTTGAAATAGTACCCTATCAATTTCATGGCAAGACTCGAAGTCCAAGTTAGAAAATAATACGAAAATCTCAATATTTATGCCATTTTCACTTGTTAAGGTAAGTTTTTTTATGTTTCGACGGGGTTTGAGTTAATGGTATTCTGCATGGGGGTTGGAGATGATGTTGAAATAGTACCGTATCAATTCCATGGCAAGACTCGAAGTCCAAGTTAGAAAAAAATACGAAAATCTCAATATTTATGCATTTTCACTTGTTAAGGGTAGTTTTTCACATTTCGACGGGATATGAGTCAATGGAATTTTGCATGGGGGTTGAAGATGATGTTGAAATAGTACCATATCAATTTCATGGCTAGACTCGAAGTCCAAGTTAGAAAAAAATAGGAAAATCTCAATATTTATGCATTTTCACTTGTTAAGGGTAGTTTTTCATATTTCAACGGAGTTTGAGTCAATGGGATTTTGCATGGGGGTTGGAGATGATGTTGAAATAGTACCCTATCAATTTCATGGCAAGACTCGAAGTACAAGTTAGAAAAAAATACGAAAATCTCAATATTTATGCATTTTCACTTGTTAAGGGAAGTTTTTCATATTTCGACGGCGTTTGAGTCAATGGGATTTTGCTTGGTGGTTGGGGATGGTGCTAAAAGAGTACCCTATTAATTTCATGGCAAGACTCGAATCGAAGTCCGAGTTGGAAAAAAATACGAAAATCTCAATATTTATGCATTTTTACTTGTTAACGGTAGTTTTTCATATTTCGACGGGGTTTGAGTTAATGGGATTTTGCATGGGGGTTGAAGATGATGTTGAAATAGTACCCGATCAATTTCATGGCAAGACTCGAAGTCCAAGTTAGAAAAAAATACGAAAATCTCAATATTTATGCATTTTCACTTGTTAAGGGTAGTTTTTCATGTTTCGACGGGGGTTGAGTCAATGGGATTTTGCATGGGGATTGGGGATAATGCTGAAAGAGTACTCTATTAAGAACGAAGTCACTTTAAAAAAGATGACTATGAGTGATTATTGCTTAGATAGAATTAGAATAGAACAAGAACAAATTCGGAGGAAAAAATTAAATGACAAAAATTATGAGACGGATGAAATTTGTTCATTGAAAATCTCAATCTCTCGTAAATAAAGTAGAGTATACTACTCGCAATAATGGCTATTATTCCCTCGGAATGTTACTCCCTCGCCGCTAACGCGGCTCAGTTCGTAATAATCCTCGGGAATAATAGCTATCATTATTGACTCGTGGTATAATCTACTATTACACGGCAGAAAATCAGATTGAATGAGAGATTGCACATACTAAAGTCCTGCTGGATGCGCTTCTAGAAGTACTTTTGTACAGAGGCTATGTCCTGCGGAGAAGACGTACAACTGCAAATGGAGTTGTCCTTCCGGCAGGACACATTTCGATACTGCCGGTAGTTGCATGACGCCGGAAACGGATCGGCAACGCATGCCGTGCGCTCCCGCTTGCATATAATTTTTACGTATGGCAAGCTTAAACTTTTAAAACGCTAATGTCTTTCGTAAATGACATCGTACAATTCCGGAAAAAAAATTCGCGAAAAGTTTGAAATTTGCTCGACAACTATATTTAAAAATAAGTCCTGCCAAACGTACGCATTATAGTGCTTTAAATTCGTATTTATTAAATAACGTAGGTACTACATTGCGCCTTTTTAGTACTGCCGGCAGGACGCTGTGCAATGTGGACTAGGCTTCGGCTATGAAACACCAGCCGCGGCATTGAATCTTTTGCTTTTCTGCCTAGTAAAACAAATAACTATTTTCGATGCTTTGAACTGGCGAATATATCAATACAGGTGCTTTTGTTTATATCAGGCGTCGCGGACTTATATGAGTTCAATGTAGGTTGATTCCAACAAGAATAATAAATGAAAAAAACAAATTTATAATTTGGGTTTTTACATAAAATTAGATCATCACCTTAGATTCGATTACTTGTCCACTATGGCATATAAAGAATCCAACTGAGATAAACAACACCATAAAGATAGATAGTTTTTCATCTGAAGCCTAGAAAATAAATAATTATTAATTAACATAAAAAAATATTCAAACAATAACCATTGTAAATTGATGCGCCAAACCTCCCAACAATATTGGATAAACTATAGTCAAATGTCCTGTAGTACTTTTAGCGACTGGTCTTAACTGTTCGCATAGTCTAAAAAAAAACCTCTATCAGTTTTTTTTTTTTTCGAAAAATAAAGTTGTTATGCAACTCTCCCTGAAAAAGGGAGAGACTACACTTAAGACTGTAGGTATCATATGATGCAGGCTGTAGGTGACCTAACTACATGTAGGTACCTATACTTAATAATTTTTTGATATTTTCTATAACATACTTCAATCAAAACTTATAGAATCGTATGTCCTAACTGGATGATCTCTCAACGCACAGCCATAACTACGTCTTGGAAGTTGAAATTTCGAACATAGGTTTATTTTATGACCAAAGCATCCGCTTAAAAAAGATTTTTGGAAATATCAACTTTAAGGCGGTGGTGGGAACTTTGGGAAAATCTACGAGAATTCTAGACACTTCCGAGTTGATAAGTTTCGCATATGAAAGCGGGTAGTTTGTAAGTTGCAGTTAGTTTTGAGAGAGAAGTTGTAGAAATTTAACTAAAAGCGATTAGTGAATTCGTCGATCAGTTCAATAATAGTATATTATGGAATGATCAAGTAATAATAGCCATTAATACACGAGCATGTTGTAGGATACATATAAAATGCGAGTGTATTAATGGCCATTGCATGAGCGTTGCATACACTATTTTTTCTACCTCTATTAATAAACGAAATACATATTCATTTTAAGAATAGTAAACTTCTCAACTGGTGGTGCATTCAATTTCGAAAATTAAAATCTAGACGTCATTTGGGCATAAATTCCGCACCCGATTTATCATTTTTTTGATAAATACTAATAGAGAAAATCCAAAATTCCAAAAGAAGTCAGTTATTTTCATATAGACATTGTTCATATTCAAAATAACTCGATTCCAGTGGCTGAAAAATCTGTATCATAATGAAAATCTGTATCATAATGAAGTTCATTATGAAACATCAGTAGAAAATAGTATATTGTTATATTAGGAGTAGAAGCTTTACTTTTTTGTGCTGAAGCAGTAGGTTTGCGAGCCGAACGTAGTGAGGCTTGCAATACTGCTGAAGCACAAAAAAGTGCTTCTACTCCGTATGCAACACGCTATTTTTTCTCCAAACGAATGGGGTAAGGTCGGGGACAAGTGGATGGTTAAGCGGCAGTAAAAGTACGAGCGGCACTAAAAGTACTTTTGCTGCCGCTCCAGCGGCACTAAAAGTACTTCTACTGCCGCTGCGGTTGCCTAGCAGCATAGAATAGTATATTGTTGTATTAGGAGTAGAAGCTTTACTTTTTTGTGCTGAAGCAGTAGGTTTGCGAGCCGAACGTAGTGAAGCACAAAAAAGTGCTTCTACTCCGTATGCAATATGCTATTTTTTCTCCAAAGGAATGGGGTAAGCTCGGGGGTAACTGAATGGTTCAGCGGCAGTAAAAGTACGAACGGCACTAAAAGTACTTTTGCTGCCGCTCCAGCGGCACTAAAAGTACTTCTACTGCCGCTGCGGTTGCCTAACAGCATAGAAATTAAATTTCTACCAATTCGACAGGTATTAACCCGCTGAATTTGCCTACCAGCATAGAAATTAAATTTCTAACATCTTGACAGGTGCTGACAAAGTGACGTTTTTTTGACGTTTGGAGAAAAATTAAATTTCTACCACCTCGACAGGTGTTAACCCGCTGGATTTGCCTAGCAGCATAGAAATCAAATTTCTGACATCTTGACTGGGGTTAACAAAGTGACGTTTTTTTGACGTTTGGAGAAAAAATTTGTTGTGGTATGTGACTAGAGTTTTAGAGGACCCGTGGAATTTTTGACAATTTGGTGTCAGAAGTAGATGATTAACGAGGCAATTAGGCGATTCGAATCAGCTGATAATTCAAGATGGCGATGCGGCACGGATGTAAACAAACCATAGAGATTAAACATTGCCTCCATATAAAGCCTAGTACTCATAACATCGAAATTCGCTCTTTTTGACATTGCTTCGACCATATGACCTTTCATGCGTGAATCAAACGTCAAATTGTCGAAGCAAGGTAAAAAAAGAGCGAATTTCGCGGTTATGAGTATTATGCTTAAATGTGTGTAATTTGATGAATTTTAATTTATTTCAATTTCCTTCAATATTCGTAGTTAAAACCGAGTTACTTGGAATATTTATCCCTCAATAAAATACCTGCAGGGCATCAGGTACAAATCGTGTGTGCAAATAAATGACAAAAACATAAATTACATGAACCACAGCAACTTGAAAAATAAAAATTTATATCAAACAACTTTCTCAAACTGATAAAAACACTTTAGAAATTCACAGAAAATACACAGTCTCTTATGGACGTCAAATTTTTTATGCCGCGGCGCCAACTTGAACGCCAAACATCAAATCGCCCTATTGGTGTATTGATTTGAGCAAAATCGTGAAATAATTGTGGAGAAAACTAATAGATTGATTTGGGCAATTAGTGATATAATTATTAGTGGATTGATTTGAGATTATTGGTGGATTTGATCTCGGAAAACAATTTCACAAACGGGTTTTCTCGAATATCACAGAACATTCTTTAGTGTTCTATTATTTGGAAACCGTTAATGATACAATAACTTTATTACTGAAATAGAATAGACACCGAAGACACCGCAACATTATAATATTGCGTTCGAGATTCGCCATGGGAATCAACATCGGCGGCAGCTTTACCAGACCGATATAAACAAGGCAACAGAAAACTCTCCAAAGTTCACCAGCATTTGAAACCGATATTTGACGTTTGGTTAATTTGACCTACCCAAGAGCTACAATAGAAATGCAATAACAAGTAGCGGAAGTTTCATTAATGAGCAATATAGATATATTTCCATGGAATATTTCAGCAAGTGGCCTGAGCTTGTCGCTATTCCAAACCAAGAAACATCTACAGTAGTTTTATAAGTTTCGGAATCTCACTGGAATTGATTCAGATCAATTTTTTTGAGTCACAATTTTTCCAGAAATTTTGTGAACTACTAGGCATTCACAAGATCAGATTACCCTTTAGCACAAAGTTTGTTTAATAGAATGAAATTAAAATTTTGTAATTAATATACTATATCCTGTATTCTGAGGCGGTATGCGGTATGCCAGCTGCCAGTCCATTTTTCTTTTAGAAACGGTCTGCCGAATTAAAATGTTTTTAGTAACACGAAATTGCATCCAGAGCCCGGCCAGATTCTGAGAATCTAGTTGTTTGAGTCTAGAGCTTGTCTATTATAGAAATTCTTTTATATTCGGATAAATAGATACTTATAGATAATTCCGGAATACTGTGTCGTCTTCGTCTATACTTAGCACGTACTCTACGTTGTTTTTTGTTTTAGCATTGTCTTTTAGACTATAATGTCTTCCGTAAGAGCAACCACGCCTAAAGCTTCTTGGTCGCCTAGGCCCTCCTACACGAATTCTCGCAAAGCGACATAGTTTTACCTTGCTCTTCAAAAGGCACCTTCTCACGCTCACGAGGCGAACTTGATTGTTCAACTTTAGTTGCTCAGTTCAAACCAAATGAAGTGTTGTCAAAACCTATATTTTTATGTTTATGGATGAAGTTGGGTTGATTCCACAAAAGCTTAACCCATTCAAACTTTATCGTTCAAGAAATGAATCCCATAACAAGTTTAGGCCTACTGATTCATAAAGCATGTGAATATCAAGCAAGTCGTTCATATAAAGTTATTTGGAAATTTAGTTTTGGTGGAAGTTCTTGTCACACCACTGTAGCTAGTTTCTTGATACGTTCCTGAACTTTCAACAGTAGTGCATTAAATTTTTCTTCAGATATTTTAATATGATTTCTCTATTCTTCCGTATCCTCTAAAGCTAGTTCATTCATTCGATTAATATACAAGTAGCTATTTCCACTAGTTTTATTTGCGGCACTCGCTCCTTCATTCATCATAACGATACTCGTCTAGTAAAAACACCAATATTTGTTAACTTGTTGCTAGGAAATTTCTGACCTGATCGTATCCTGATGATACTGCACCCAAATTCTAAAATGCTGGAACTGTTCTGCTGCATCTTCAATCAAACAAAGTTCCCGAAATAAATCAGCCAAGTGATCGGCTCTGGCTGCAATAAAGTTGCTAACACCAAACACGATAAGCGATGGTATAAGAAAGCATGTGTGCAACGTGCAACCTAGGCATTGGTATATTAAAATTAAACGTTTCGTTAGTAAGGTAACCTCATCTTCAGGAGGCCAAAAAATGGGGATTAATATTCCGCATGACTTATGATCTGGAATCTAAAATAATTTTTATTTGAAATACATATGTAATCTTTTGAGTAATTTAACTCACCTTATTGCAACTGCTTTCTTGTATCAACACCAATATTAATGCAAATATGATACCAAGAAATGAAGAAATAATACAGAGAATTGCCATCTTTTCTTGTTGCTTCCTGATTTTGTCAAAGTTTGGTGGTTTTCCGAATTTATTATGATCAGCGATTCGATTGAAAATCACAGACCATTTTCGATGATTTATTGCGAATAATGCAGAAGAGCTCATGCAGCAGGCGACTATAGTGAAAGGACTTAAAACACTTGTAATTTGACTTGGCGCTTTAGCTGAAACATCTAATGGTTTTTTTTTTCAAATTTTTTGGTTTGAAGAATCTACTTACAAATAAACTCATTGATCAGCGTGGCACCAATATTTAATAGATTTGCTCCCTGGACCAGCATCCAAAATACCAAAATAACAAAAAAATATCTGATATTACAAATTTGAGTAGGATACATCCCAAAAATACTCAGATGCGAAAGATAAGCATAAAAAGGTAAGCCAGCCTTGATTGGGTACAAAACATCGTTATCCATTATAGCGTGAAACTGAACATACCTATCTATGTTTGAATATTATTTATTCAGGTTTAAAATATTAAATTTTAAATTACACATGAGGTTATTTTTTCTGTTACAATTTATGTTTTTTACATGAATATTTCATAATATGGAAAGAAAAATTATAGTATCTACCTAAAGTATCTTTAACATTATTGGTATTAGGAAAAACATTCTGGATATGAATAAGTGCAATAGGGACACGTAATTTTTTCGAAAATTATATATGTTTAAAAAAAGGTAGGTAGTTGGCAACTTTTTTAAGATCACTTTTGTCCCACATAAACCTGGAGCTGCCCTTCGAAGAAAAACCATTTTTGTCTCTTCTAGGATCATATCTGAATAATTTGTTGGTCTTTAATGAATGTTCGTAAACAAAATATATGCTATACATATACTGAATGCATAGAGGCTATCCTGAGGTTTCCTCTAGAGATGGGTTGTTATTTAACTATCTGTTATTTGGTAACTGTTATTTCTAAATAACAGTCAGGAACTGTTGTCGATAATGAAAAATAACAGGTTTCTGTTACAATTTTGGCACACGGGAATTTTTTATTTATTCAAATTAAATAACATAACCTAACAATTGGATAATAGATAATATAATGATTATTGCATATTTTTTCCTTTTTTAATTTCGGTTAGGGCTTTGGAAAAAGAGAATCACGTCCAGAGGATGCGAGGAGAGTTTTATATTCATAAGCAAAAAACCAAACTCCCATTATTGAAATTTTTTTTTCAATTTAATTATTTATTGAAAGATAAAAATAAATTATGTACAATCAACGCTACAATGAACAAAATAAAAATAATCTCTAATCTTTGGTTCATAGGAACAAATCAAATTTAGTTAGTACTAAAAAAATAACTACATAGGTATAAGCACAGAAAATACACGAGTTCACACTCAGTGTAAACTATATTTTCTGTGGTATATAAGGTGGTATAGGATATAGATAATAAAAAATTAATATATAGAGTGAGTGTTGCCATCTATCAGGAAAAAGTTGAAGATACATAATAGCAGCAACCTGTTATTTTAAACTGTTATTTGAAAATAGTAGTAACAGTTACAACTGTTATGCCAAAATAACAGTTCGGACCCATCTCTAGTTTCCTCTGCTGATATTGTAGTGAATGAATAGTTTTTTGGTTCGAAACTAGACATATGCTCCCTATTAAATAGTTTACCAAGTTAACAAGTCGAGAATACTTTTTAAAAAACTTTATTTCAACTTGGTAACAATATTTGGATAAAAATAAAAATACAATTATAAATTGAATGCTTTCAAATGACTGTAAATCTAAGCAATACAATATAAAGTTAAAGTCAGCAGAAAAAGTGATTACTCGGGATCTTCGGGTCATTCAACTCCTCCGTCCTCAGATTCAACTATCGGCCTAGTTGAATGTCCGTGTCCTCTTCTTTTCTAGGGGTTGGTACTTTCTTCTTAAATTTTGGAACAATTTTCTTGTATGCCAAAATTATACAGTCAAGAATTAATAGGATGTATATTCCCAAGGACCATATACTGGGATTTGTTTCGATTTGGCCAAATAGTAAATCCGGTTGAACCTTGGTTGAACCTTGGTTGAACCTTGGTTGAACCTTGGTTGAACCTTGGTTGAACCTTGGTTGAACCTTGGTTGAACTTCTAAAATCTCGTTCTGAAGTTTGTGTAGCTCATCCAGCTTCAAGTCGTGTATATGGGTACTTAAATTCAACGTAGGCAACAGAGTTGGCGTTTCTTGAATATCGGGAAGCAGTAAAGGTTGACTGCTACTTCTGACTGATTTTTTAATGTTGGAGATCAGTTTCGATTTTGTTTTGACTTGGCAACCTTCGGGAATGCTGCATAGGTAGAAAATGCTTCTGGTTTCTTCCTGGTTGTTACATTTGATTTGGATGGTTTCTTTGGATGGAGCGATCATTATCCATTGATTTGTGTCGGCTAGTCGGTTCGTAAGAGGCTGTGTAATTTTTACCTCTGTTTGTTTGCATATTGAAGTGTTTTTATCAGTTCATTAACCTGATGGCACAGGGCATGTCTTCTTGGATTTCTTGGAGATTTTCGTTTTCACATACGTAGTACTGAGGGATGACTCTTTGACATTCTTCTTGTTGGTAGGCGTAATGCAATTGATTTTTTAGTAGAAATTTGTTCCGCGGTTAAACAACCTCAAACCGACTCATCAAAAATGGGTATTGAGTAAATATGAAAATATTGAAAAGACTGAAGAAACATTATAGGTATGTGCAGAAGGTACTTTATTTTGTTGTTGGAAATAAAACAGTCAAAAGAAATATTTTTTTCATATAATAGGATGCTCTCTAGATTCACTGGTATAGGCATTTATTTGTTCAATACCAAATTGATTTTGCAGTCTAGTTAATTCGTTGAATAAGTCTTCAGATTTTAGTATGCTCGGGTGCATTGTTTTAAGTTTAGAAAATGTAATCGAATTTTCGATGTCTTGCAATATAATAAAGGCTATTTGATTTATTTTAGAATCTAACAGTTTCTCATTATGGCTAATTTCGTTGATTGTGTGATTAAATCTATTGATAACCGATAAAGATAGGGACTTTTCTTTCAAAATGTTTGTTTGGAGAATTTCTTGATTTTTTGCAGTTCTCTAATTATTAAGCGCAACAAATAAAAAGTACCTTGCGGTGTAGGGGGTTCTCATCATATGCGGCAAACACTTTATTAACACAATTTCATGTTTCTTTTTTTGTCTAAAGACCTACAGCTGTATGCAAAATCCTCTTCACAGAGTCCTATTTTAACTTTGAAAGTGACTTTGAAGGCTGTCACTTTCAAAAATTTGTATTTACCTATGTTACTAACCTATCCTAATGATACTAAACTAACCTATCTTAATGTTAATTAATTATAACCAATTTTAAGCGAATAACCAAACGAGATTGGTTTTTACCATTTCGGATTGGTATTTACCACAACATTTATGCGACTTTGGTTTTTCTTTTGGTTATGACTCCGCGACGTCATGGATCAGCTGTAAAATGTCATACTTATCACCGCAAAATTGCGGTTTTAACCGGTTTTAACCCAGTTCGGGAGTGGTTTTTATTTTGCGGTTATTATTTGAATTGTTGACATTACATTTTTGGCCGGTTTTTAGCAATTTGTTCACTTTTTTTAGCAGTTTGTTTGGTATTATGAAATAAAAAAATGGCCAGAAATTATGGATAGGTACTTCAGATTCTTTTTCCCTAAGCATAAATCATGAAGGTGCGGATTACCAAATACAGGTTTGGAGAAGGGTCGGTATTTCAATGTCACCTTAAGGTACAAAATAATCGTTAAGTCATCTTTAATACAAGTTTCACCATATATCAAAGTTCTCCTAATTCAAGGTGAATCTTAAGCCACCTGAATGAACTGATTTCAAGTTCACCTTAACGTTAAGGATACTTATACCTTTGGTAAATCTTGATTTTAGGAAGGTTACATTGAAATACCGGCCCTTAAAAACAGCTAATTTACTTCTTAATGGCAAGTATTATCTGTTTTAATTGATTTCGGTCTCATGTCTTTCCTTTTTTTTTAAAAAAATGCAACAAATTGGTAGATTTCCTAAACAAATAAATTATTTCCGCACTGTCTTCAAAAAAAACATATCTCCAAATAAATACTCAAGTTCTCTCCTTTTTTCCATTTTCCGGCCAGCATGAAATCAAAATTCAAAATATAAACAAATAGCAATAACACAACAGGGGTAACCGCGGTTAATACCAAAGGCGTTTAAGCGAATACAATGAAATGATGTCATCAAGTGTTCTGTCTTCTTGAACCAATGCGCAACCGCGGTTAAAACCACAAAATTGTGGTTATTCCCTTAAAATTGGCTTATATTTACTTAAGCATTATTTTTAGTCGAAAGAATATTTATCTCGCAGTGGACGTTTAAGGTTGTCCATGTGTATTTTATTTTGTGAGGTGGTCGCTACGGTTTTTCTCGTAGGGACAACACTCTCAACTTGTGTAGGCTTATTGAAGGTATCGCCTAATATTTCCTACCAGGTTTTTTGACAAAGACATTTTGTCCTTCAGTAAATAGGCCGGACTGTCACGATTTTCGTTTATTTTTCCTATCACCCGTTCTTTTTTATTGATTAGTTCTTCATTGATTTTCGAGTACATAAGTTTAGTTCTGTCTTTATGTTCGGTGACGTAGTTAGTTAATAGTAGTTGGTCTGGGTTGAGGTTGAAGGGATCATTATTGGTGATATGACCGTTAATAATGTCGATGGGCTTGAATTGAGTTGCGGAATATAATGAGTGATTATATGCTAAAATGGCATATCTCATTTTTTGATTGATAGGTGTTTTGGAATATTCTTGATTATTGAGCAATCTAATATGTTCTGCCAGTGTGGAATGTAATCTTTCGATAACCCCGTTCGATTGTGGATGGTTGGTCGAACAAAAGTGAATTTTGATTTTGTGAAGATGTAATAGTTCTGTTATTATTGTGTTTTGAAATTCGGTTCCATTGTCTGCGACAATTTGTGTTGGAATACCATGATGGGAGAAGAACATGATTAGATTGTCAGCGATTTCGGCGGCTGTTGCAAATCTTAGGTCTGTGCATATTTGGAAAAAGTGTCGATAATTGTTAAAAATTTCTCTTTGTCTACTGTATAAGTATCCAGATGAATCTCGAAAGGTTTGGTCGCGGTTGGGGTGATATTCATTTGCATTTTTACCGGGTGCCTCTCGTATTTGCTTCTTTGGCAAATTTCGCATTCATAAATACATTTTTGAATTGCATCTGTGATATTCAGCCAATAATATTTTTCTTTGATACGTTTCTCTGTGTGTTTGATTCCACGGTGGTTGCTTTTGCTTTCGTGGTAGTTTCTGATGATATTCGGTATTTCGTCTTTTTCTATAACGACGATTAATTTTATTGTACATCTTTTGAATCTCAAAGAAGGCCATTTGAAATTCCTACGAATTACTTCGAAGAAAGCTATACGAGGCTTTCTCGGTTTTCAAAATATAAGGAATATAGTTTGCTCGGAACAATATTTTCTTTAACAAATTGTAATATGTCATTTCCGAAATCACTTTCGGACAGTTGAACTATGTACCTTCGTTTTTTCTCAACTAATATTAGACGTCTTACTTTTGCTGGCGAATGTAAGACTTTCGAAATTAAAACTTGATTGGCTCCGTGGTTGACAGCTGATTCTAAAATGGATATCGCGACTATAGGTTCTTGATCGTTATTGGTGTGAACTATCTCGTTATCGCCTTCGTTGTTTTGGATATCAGGGTGTTCATCGATGAGAATATTTTGGGGATCAAGGTCAGGTTGTGCTACGGTTGACATCTGGTCAATATTTTCATTTTGGGATTCTCGTTCTAGTTCTTTATTAAAATCATTTATGTAAGAGACCAAGTTCGTGATATTGTCGGATTCATTAATGTGTAGTTCAATTCTGCTAAAAGCGTCGGCGTTGGTGTTGAGTTTGCCTTTTTTGTAAATGATATTATAATCAAATTCCTCTAATTTTATGCGCAATCTAACTAGTTTAGAACTAGGGTCTTTTTGATTTAACAACCATTGGAGAGGTTTGTGGTCCGTGCTTATATTGAATTTACGCCCGAATAAATATGGCCGGAAGTATTTAGTGGCCCATATGAGGCAAAGACACTCTTTCTCAATGGTGGAATAGTTATGCTCCGTCATTAAGTGTGCGCGAGGCGTATGCTACAGGCAGGTCTTGGCCTATGAGACCTTGTGAGAGCACAGAACCCAAAGCTACATAGGATGCGTCGCATGTCAAATTGAATGTTTTCGAAAAATCGGGATACTGAAGGATGGGTTCGTTGATTAAGAGGTTTTTACATGCTTCGAAGCATTCAACGAATTTAGTATTGTGTTCGATTTTTATACCTTTTTTCAGACATCTAGTTAGATGCTTAGTGACCTTGACAATTTTTTTTATAAACCGTCTGTAGTATCCGAGAAGACCTAGAAACCCTTTTATTTGCTTTGTAGTAGAAGGTAATGGATATTTTTTAATAGCTTTGATTTTTTCCGGGTTAGGCTTCACACCTTCTGGTGTCACTACGTGACCTACACTGAAAGAAGGATTTAGTAATAATAACCTAAAATTAGTGACTATTACTAAATCGCTTATTAAAATATGGCTTATTAAACCTTTGGTCACAACACACAAATTATTTGTTTAAAATTTGAGAATAAAGCACTTATTTAATGAAATACTCTATCAAATAATAGTTAATTAACGCATATTAATAATAAATAAATATTTTGTTCTCTGAAGTTGGTGTTTGCTTCTGGATTTTCTGTCTTTACTAATAGTAAATTGATCATATTTTTCAAAAATATACGTTTGTTAATAATAAATTCTGGTTTCTTTTGCTGGATTAAACATAACTTTATATTTATTACCAGTAAGTAAACAATATTTGATTCAAATAATCATTTATTAATAGTAAAAAACGTTTATTCGTAAATATTATTTAGCTTTGTTACTGTTAATTTGGAATTATTTACCATAAGTATTTTTTTTCTTTAAGCCCGGTTGTAAAATTGAAGCCTATCATGGCTTAGTTAAGCTTTCTGGTACTTGAAACCTTCCCATTTAAAATGCACAGCTGTAAGATTTGACAACACGTTCACAGTAATGAATTTTAAATAGGAAAGTACAAGTAACAGTTAAGCTTTAATAAGCCACGATTTATAAGCTTCGATTGTACCACTGGGCCTTAGTTTGTTCCTGGGAATAGGGCACTCTGAAATAATTAAAAACGAACCGATCATTTTTTGAATTTATTTTTCTTCGGTAGGCTAGATTCTCACATAGGTAACATCATTTTGTTGAAGAACATAGCAACATGGCGGGTGTATATGCGGCGACCTGTGAATGTAATAATGAACTATAACTCGATTATCTTCTCAGGTGTAATAGGAAAAAAAGGTGAATACAAAGTTGCTTGGTACCTATTAATTAACTGGCGCTTCTTCAGAAAATATTATTACGTTTGCAGTTTTATAAAACAACTTCAGCATCACCATCACAGTACGTTTCCAAAAACCGTTGTAATTCGACACTGTTGTGTTCCGCCACGCTATCTTCCACGATTTAATAATTATTACACTCAGAGTTGGGATAATATCATTTATAAGTTGACTGTTAACTTTGTATTTCGCCGAAGCACGCCAGAATAATGCAAAAGTAGGGAGTCGGTGGAACAGATAAGAGAAAACATAGGTCAAGGTGTTTCTTCTTTCACGCCTCGAAGCCAAAAGAACGAATAGCTCACAAATATAGGCGATAGACAGTGCGGATGGTGGCGGGTGTACCAACGTTTGTTTACTGATATTATAATTTATGTATGGAAAATAAGGATTTATTATTAGAAACCAAGGAAAATTCAACTAAACTGTGTTAAAATGGAACATTATATATTTATTAATCTATAGTTACCATTTGTTTATAATTACTAAACCAGAACATTCTGTTGATAAATTATATTTATAAAACCCTTGTAAATCAATGTAAGAAGTATTTTGTTCATTATTAACAAACATTGTTTGATATAAGAAAATGAGTCCTAATAAATCATTTGTATTTTATAAATAACTATTTTTAACAGTCATATTTTTAATTACCAATTTAATGTATTTCTTACCAATGCATATTAATTATAATATTGGTTTGGTATTTGTAACCAAATTTGTCAGAAACAAATATTTATTTATTATAATCTCGAATTTTTTTTCAGTGTAGGTATGCAACTTCTCTTCTCAGAAATTCACTCTTGTCTAACTGGATTTTGAAATTCGAATTACTTAGTTTTTGGAGAACTGCCCTTAGTCGATCTAGGTGTTCTTTTAATGATATAGAGAACACTATTATATCGTCGAGATATGCCAGGCATTGTTCGTTTTGGAGTCCGCGAAAAATGTTGTCCATGACCCTTTGGAAAGTGGCAGGGGCATTCTTCAAACCGAAGGGCATGCGTCTCGTAGTGGCCATTCTCTGTATTGAACACAGTCTTCGGTATATCGGCTTTTTCCATTTCAATTTGGTGGAAGCCGCTAGCAAGGTCCAGTGTGCTAAAATAATGGCATTTTCCAAGTTTGTCGAGAAGATCAGTGATGTTATGAAGCGGGTACTTGTCGTCTACAGTTTTTTCGTTAAGTGCGCGATAGTCGATCACTACTCTCCATTTTTGTACTCCCGAGGCGTCCATTTTCTTTGGCACTACCCAAATGGGCGAGGACCATGGTGAAGTACTTGGTCTTATAATTTTTTGATTTAGCATCTTATTTCTGTTTCTACTTCTTTTTTATGTATGAACGGGTACCTATAGGACTTCGTATATACAGAGCGTTCATCAAAGGTTCTAATTGAATGTTTATTGTTGCTAGTGAATGTTAGAGTCGTGTTTTCACGATGGAAAATGTCTGAATATTCTTTGCATAAATTCAGTATTGCACTTTTTTCTTCATAGTTTAGATGGTCAGTGCGAATTTGAGAAGTTCGACCCTTCTGATTAGAGCGCGATTGGAAATAATTATAGCGTGGTTAGTTGGAATTAGGATATTGATATTTACTACGTTTTCATGGAGTTTTGAAATCGTTTTGAATACGGTTTTGGTATTGAAAACGCCATGAATGGACTAAGAAATAAAAGAACTTGTTAATTATCGATATTCAATATATTTATTATATCGAACACAGCGGAAAGCAGAGCGTGTAAAGTCATAGAAATAACTATACGAACTGACTCAACATCAAGACAAACCCTTTCTTAAGTAAACGATCCCTCATCTGTTTATCTTACATATAAAAACTATTATAAATACATTTAGTCATCCATAGCTGCGATATAAATTAGCAAAGTATAGACTAATAATGAAAGTTTAATTTATTAATTTTTGTTTCACTGATATGAATATCAGTTTATCCAACACGCCACCTCAAAAATTTGATCAATTATACTAAAAGTGATAAATAGGCCCGCTTTCCTTATGTGTGTCTTTTATGGGGAAAATTACAATAACGGTCCAGCATTTGCTGCTCGGGATTAGGGAAAACCCAGAAAAACCTAATCAAACCATTTAACTTATTTACTAAGCCTAATTCCATTCTAATTTCTCAAATTTCACTTGCATCAATGGTTTGGTAAACATGTCTGCTAGTGGTTTATCTGTGGACAAATTAATATTTTATATTAATTACGATCGATTCAATATGATTTGATCTTTTGTGATTTGTTGGATTATTTGTAATACTTATTGAGGTCCATTGTTGTCCTCCTACGTCATAATTGACTCTGATATTAATGTTTATGCATATTTTCTGCTAATGATTTTAACCAAAGTTCCTCTTCAAAAAGAAAAACCATATACTCGGCTTCAATAGATGATGCCGTTACTGACAACTGCCTTTTTGTATTCCAACATATCACACAAATTTCAAACAGTTTAAATAAATATCCTGATGTGCTTTTTATATTGTTTATATTATCATCTCCACCTTCCTAGTCAAGATTAATAGAATCACTCAAGAAATTGATACATTCACAAGTAAAATATTGTGTCAACTTCACATTGATTTTACCCTTAAAATATCTATGGACTCTTTTCAAATATTGCCAAAACTCTTTATTATTCTTGTTTTAATACCTGCTCAAAATATTAACAGTGGTACTTAAATCAGGCTTGATATACATAACATAATATACGTTAAAAAGACGATTAGATTCCGGCAAGGGCTATCAGGTTTTACTTCTGAATTTAAACCAATCAAATTCAGTTTACTAGGAAGTGGAGTGCTGACACAGCTGATGGCACAACAGTCATTCATATTAAATTTATGTGAAATAGTTTTCATGTACATTTGAACTGTACCTATATGAAAATTGATCAAGAGTAGATAATTTTATTTTTGATTACCTTTTAATTTTATTACCCAAAAATAGTTTACTGTCTTTCAAATAAAACATAGAACAGTTATTTGCCAAATCCCTTTTTAAACTATTCAATGTATTATTATCTGCAGTGGCAAATACCATCTACAGAACTACAGAAATAATTTTACATATTGCACCTTTGTCTAAGATATAAATACAGTGGTTAACTGATGAATTTTCAAACCCATTTTCTTTATGAACTTTTACTATTATTGCAAACTAACATCTAGTGGTTTGTTTAGTTCATAGATACAAAGCCTTACAAACTTGGTTAGGAGGTTTACTTGTCACACCTTGAGCCAGCTACCCTTCAGCCTTCAGGAACCTTCATAAAAATGGCTTCCTTCAATGTCCCATCCGGGAAAGCTGTTTTTACATCCATATGATGTATTAAAAGGATAAACTGATTAAAAACGTTATTATAAACCAGAAACCTACGATTCTCGCCACCTGTGCAAAGATTTCATTATAATCTACCAAGTAATGTTGACTTAAACCACGAACATCTAAATGGTTTCCCAATTTCATCATTTTCAATGGAAAATATCCATTTACAATTCACTATATTTTTATATTCGGGTCTTGATACTAACGACTACGTTTTATTTACCAATAATGAGTGAATCAATATCATTTGGCAGATCTGTGCTAATCACAGATTTACTATACTCATTATTTAGTTTAATGAGTTTATTAGGGTTAACATTTACCTACTTTCTTGAATTGTTACTCATTTGATTTAGCTATATCAGATTTAATAATTAAACCACCGATCTTGACAAATTGCCACTTTCAGGGGAAAGGTTTTATTAGACTATCCAAGATGCTGTCGAACTCAAATTAAAATGTCCGCCAAGAGGCACACAAACCCTTTGTTTGCTTGTCAAAGTCACGTGTTTTGGATAGGCTAATTACCAAAGTGTTACATTCATTTTTGACACTTTTCCAGTTTAGTTCAGTTCAGTTTATTAATAACTACTGATCTTGACAAACAATCAGAGGAAACAGCTTTATCATCAAAGTGTTTCACATTCACTTTTTCATAATCACTATCAACTACTAATATTGACTTACTCGAAACCCTGATTGAAAATCACTGAATAGTTTATTTCTATCTACCTATAAACTCAACAAGTTGCATATACACCATTTTCTCCAAAATTTTGTCAATATTGCAAAACAAATTTATTGGATGCCATTCACTGGAGGATTTTAATTTAACTACTTTGGGAATTGTGATTATAGTGGAAGCTGAATGAATATCATTTGACAGATCTTTTTTTAACCACAGATTTACTATAATCATTCATTATATAGTTTGATAAGTTTATGGGTTAACAGTTAGCTACTTTCTTGGATTGGTTGGTCATCTGATTTTGCTTTATCAGATTTATTAACCAGCAATCTTGGCAAACTGTCAAAGGAATCAGTTTCATCACCAAAGTGTTATGCATTCACTTTTTCAAACATTAACTAACCACTGATATTGACAAACAGTCAGAAAAAATTGGCTCTATGACCATAAAAGTTAAACATTTACTTTTCAAGCTTATTAGTTACTACTGATTTTGACAAACAGTCAGAGAAATCAGCTTTTACAAATAAAGTGTTCTATTCACTTTTTGAAGCTTGTTAGTAATTATTGATCTCGACAAATAGTCAGAGGAATCCGCTTTATGACCATAAATGTTCTACATTTACATTTTCAAGCTTATGATTAACTACTGTTCTTGACAAATAGTCAGAGGAATCAGCTTTATAATCAAAGTGTTCTACATTCACTTTTTTTTTTAGCTTATTATTAACTTCTGTTCTTGACAAATAGTCAGAGGAATCAGCTTTATGCAGATTAATAGGCTTGGAGGACAAAAACCAATTTGTTATGTCCACAATAATATCCCTAACTAGGACAAACTTATGATTATCTACATCCCATACTTCATATTCATTTGGTTCATAACCAACCAGTAAAGCTTTCCAGGATTTGATATCAAGTTTTGTTTTCCTGGTTTTCATGTACTTATACACGGTATTATGGAACCAAACACTTATGAATATTTTACTTGAGGCTTTTTACTACGCCACATTTCGTATGGTGTTTCAAATTCTTTTAAAGTTTTAGAGGAGTCAAACTAAGTGAGAATGTTGCAGTTAAAACTGCCTCCAACTTTTTTTTTTATATATAGCTGCATCATTTAATTTCTGGGGTTTATGGAATTGTCAAATGATGACTTATCTTTTTGCATACCAAAAATCTCTCATTTCTGTAGGTAGATATTCACCTTCATTGTCACAGAATACATTGAAAATCTGTAAATTGAAATGTGCCCCACTTTCAGCAACTGAATCTTGAAACATACAAAATACATATGACTTATGACTCATCAAATATGTTACACAATAGTAAGTAAATTCATGCACAAACAGTACCTACAATGTTTTTGAAATGGAAGTCGCGCTTGTTTATGCACGCTCTACATAAATACTCATTGTATAACCTGATCGATTTGCGCCCTAAGTCCTCGATCTCTATTTTTTTTTTTGTTATAATAATTTAATAATTTAAACCTCACCAATGTGGACCAATCGTTCAAACCACAATTGATAATTTTTATTTTCATTTAATCGTCACTATTTAATTATTAAACAATAGTGTTTTTTTTTTTTTTTTAATTTCCAATAACAGTGACTTCAAGAGCAATTATTATTAAAGTGTTGAAAGACTTACCCATAAATTATAAGCTTACCGCCTTTATAAACACTACCACTCTTTTTTTTTTTAAGCAATATTCATACTAGCCCTTTGCATTTTTCTTACGGACAGCAAATTGTAAGGAACCTCTGGACAGTCCAGCCTATACCAAAGACTTTCCTGTATGCCTGTTCGGGGTCTGGTGGGCTTTTCCACTGTCCCGATTGTTGGATCTTAAATTAACTATTTAAGATTGCTGGTATTCATTAATAAAAGAAAACAAGAAAAATGTTTATCTTCGTTTAATGACTATAGAAAAATTATTATAAACCAAAAAAAAAACAAAGGTTTTTTTTTATATATTTTTCTTAAATAGGAAAATTTGTGATATTATTCAGCTAACCGACTGTACGCAACGAAAGAATAATTCGAAGTGCCCTTTCTTGAAAAGCACCCGAATGCGAGAGAACGGGTAGCGGCCAAGCAAGAGAGATGCAGAATACAAAACAAAAAATATACATTCCTCAAGTGCTTAGTCATCCGAGAAACTACGCAGTTATTTGGAATTTGGAATATAAAAAAAAATTAAAAAATATTCTTTACAGAATAAGAGCAAAGTCTATGAGGGGCTCAACATACCGGCCACCTTGGAAGGGTAACCTTTCAAAATAGAAAAAATAAATAAATAAATAATGAATACATTCTGATCGTAACGACTTAATGATACTTAAACAAAATTAATTTTAAATTTTACATATCTGTACTTGAAAAAAGTAAGTGGATTCATACATGTATTGGAATGAAATTGAAATTAAATCGCAGTACTAATATTACAAAATACAGATAAAACTAATATTACTAACAAATTATAAAATCCAATACAAATATGTATGTACATAGGTTAAGTTAAGAGTCTGTAGGCAGCGGACATACCTTGGAAACTGGTCGTTTTAATAATCCACTAGGAGTTTTGACACTAACTACACGTGTAATGTTGTCCTTGCCTGGAAATAACTCCACGATACGACCAAGCTTCCAGTGTAAGGGAGGAGCATTATCGTCCTTAATTAGCACAAGAGAGTCAAGCTTTACATTAGGATACGACTTTTTCCATTTAGAGCGCTCTTGCAAAGTATGCAAGTAACTGTCAGACCACCTACGCCAAAAATGTTGAACTTGTTTCTGAAGCCTATCATACAACTTTAGTCGATTTTCACAAATACTTTCAAAATTGTACTGCGGCAAAGTCATTAAGGATTCGCCGATGAGAAAGTGAGACGGAGTTAATGCTTGCATATCATTTGGATCATTTGATAATGGTACCAAAGGTCTAGAGTTTAACACCGCCTCAATTTGTACAAAAACCGTTAGCAAAAATTCGTAAGTCAAATGTGCGTTTCCCACTATTCTTTTGAGATGGAATTTTGCAGATTTCACTGCCGCTTCCCATAAACCTGAGGAGGTGAGAAATGCCAGGTAATGTTATTAATGCGTATAAAATTTGAAATTTGAGCATCGCCCTTTAGTTTATTTATTATGTTTCTCAGCTCTTTTTCAGCACCCACAAAGTTAGTGCCATTGTCAGAATATATTTCATGACAAATTCCTCTACGAGAAACAAATCTTTTCAGGCAATTTAGAAAACACTCGGAAGATAAATCTCCAGCCAATTCAAAATGCACTGCTTTGGTCGTAAAGCAGACAAAAATACTTAAGTGGCACTTTACCAATATCCTATTTTTGGCCTTTCCATCTTTAACCATGAATGGTCCAGCAAAATCAATCCCAGTGATGTAAAAGGGTCGCTGTGGGGTAACGCGAGTGTTTGGTAAAGTACCCATCTGATAACCAGCGGGAGTTGGATTTACTCTAAAACAAGTTACGCAATTGCGAAGGATTTTTTGCACGGTATTGCGACCATTTATGGGCCAAAAATTACTGCGAACTGCTGATAAAGTCGCCTGAGCACCTGCATGGAAATGCCTTAAATGCTCATAACTAATTATTAGTTTTGTTAAATGGGAACTGCTGGGTAGTAGAATGGGATGCTTTTGATTGAATGAAAAATTGGCAAGGCTTAAGCGGCCGCCCACGCGAATTAAACTATCTTGATCTAAAAATGGATTCAACCGTGATATGGAGCTCTTACAAGATACTGATGAGGAGGTTTTCAGCATTTTCAATTCGTCAAAAAAATGATGGGACTGAACAATTTTGCAAAGAATTATTGTTGACCGATTCAATTCTAAACTAGAAAGTGAATCTAAACGTCTTGAATCGTCATTTTTTTCTCGTGAATTAAAGAAAAATCTCAAGCAATATGCAGTGATACGCTGAAGTTTAATAAATGATGAGTAATTCTCAATGAAAGCATAGTCATGATGTTTCAAAACTAATGTTAGTTTTGTTCTTTTGATTTCTGGTGGATCGGTTGACAACGTTGTGGTATTTTGAGGCCAAACCTCTTTGGGCTCTCTGAGAAAGGAAGGACCAAACCACCAGAGATTGGAATCTTTTAATTTTTCAGGATCCATTCCTCTGGAAATGATGTCAGCAGGGTTGGTTTCTGAGGGAACATGATGCCACTGTTCGAAAGAAGAGAATTGTTGGATGTTTGAAATTCGGTTTGCCACAAAAGTATTTAATTGATTTGGTTCTAATGAAATCCATGATAATACTATTTTTGAATCTGTCCAATAATGAATTTCATCGACATGAATTTTGAGAGAATTTATAATCCTTTTTGTTAGCTTTACTAATAATTGAGCAGCACATAATTCCAAACGAGGCAATGTGATCGTCTTGATAGGTGCAACCTTGGATTTCGCACAAACGAGAAATGTCGAGCTGTTTCCTGAACAATTCTCAGAAACAATGTAGCAACAAGCACCGTATGCCCTTTCAGAGGCGTCGCTAAAACCGTGAATTTCAATTTTTGCTGAATTTTCGATAAGAAAATGCCTTGGAATTTCGATGGTATTTATTGTGGGGATTTGGTTACAGAAAACAGACCAAGAATTGTGTATCGCCATGGGCACGCTTTCATCCCAGTCCAAGCCAAGTTGCCAGATGATTTGCAACATAATTTTGGCACGAATTATACAAGGACCTACTAAACCCAAAGGATCAAAAATTTGAGCCGTTACAGCTAAAATCGTGCGTTTTGTTACTGTTACTGTATATTTGAAAATATCCTTTTCAGAATTCCAAACCAATCCAAGCGTTTTAATTGTTTTGTCGTCAGAAATAAATTTTTTACTTAATAGTTTTTCATTTTTGGAAATTTCAGTCAGAAGCTGTTCATTGTTGGCCACCCATTTTCGCAAATTAAAACCGGCAGACTTAAGAATATGAATGAGTTCCGAAATTATTAATTTACCTTCTTCGATTGAATTTGATCCGGAAAGTAAATCGTCCACATAAAATGAAGACATGATGATGTCATGGGCTTTTGGAAATTGTTCCTTGTTTTCAATTGCAACTTGTTGGAGACAACGAACAGCAAGATAGGAAGCACTGGAGGTGCCATAAGTGACTGTATTAAGTTGAAATTCCTCGATTTTGTCGAAATCGTTCGAGCGCCATAAAATCTTTTGCAAAGATCTTTCGTTTTCCTTAATCATAACGCACCGAAACATTTTCTCAATGTCGGCCATAAATGCAAATTTGTATAGCCTAAATCGAATGACTATGTCCATTAAGTCATCCTGAATTTTAGGACCCACTTTCAGACAGTCGTTCAATGATAAGCCGTTGAAAGTCTTAGCCGAACCGTCAAAAACGACTCTCAGTTTTGTTGTAGAACTAGATTCCCGTATCACTCCATGATGGGGTAGATAAAATTCTTTGTAATTATTATCGCGAATTGAAGATGAATTAATTTTTGACATATGCCCGAGTTGTTCATACTCTAGCATAAAATTTTTATATTCTGATTTGAGTTCCGAATTTTTATTTAACCTTTTTTCTGTCGCGTGGAACCTTTCAAAGCTATATCATAAGAATTGCTCAAATCATTTAAATTATCTTTGATTGGCAGGCTAACGACAAATCTACCCGAATCATCGCGTGTTGTAGTTTCGATAAAATGTTCTTCGCATTCTGTTTCTTCGCGAGAATATTGAATTTTACTTTTACATTCTTCCAATAACCAAAAGTTTTCTAATTGTTTATTTATTTCTAAGTTATTGTTATTGGTAGTTAAATTACAAACGGAAGAGTTAAAATTAGGTAAGGATAATGGACCCGATACTATCCAACCAAGTTTGGTTTTTTGTAAGATTGTTGAATTGTTTGATAACTTTATTTGTCCTACACAGATTAGATCCCAAAATATTGAAGCTCCAATAAGCATATCAATGGGACCGCACTTATTAAAATCTTTGTCGGCTAAAATGATATTCTTGGGGATATTTAGACTTTCAAGTGAAAAGGTAACGTCTGGTAGGTTTTGAGTAATTTTTTCGGTGATTAAACAAGAAATATTTTCTACAGCAAATGAATTAACTACTGATTTGATTTTGATTGAAGATTTTTTCAATATTTTAGTTACGGTGTTGCCGAATCCTTCAACGGTATGACTTACGTTACTCGAAGTTAGACCTAACTTATCAAAAAAGGACTTCGTAATAAAATTTGACTGTGAACAATTATCAAGCAAAGCTCGACACATATGTGTTTCACCATTGACATCAAAAACTGTAATTTTCGCAGTTGATAATAAAATGTACCTGTTATCATTATCGATATTGATCACAGATAGTGTTTGAGAATTATTTACAAATGTTTCGGAGCTGCAATGAGCAGTACTGCTGTCATTTGGTGGGATTTGTTTAATTTCGCTGCTAGAGTTTGACGAGGAAGATAAATGCAATAAACTGTTGTGCCTTAATTTGCACTTTCTGCAAGAATAGGTACTTTTGCAATCCTTAGAACTGTGACCTAGTCTAAGGCAATTTGTACAAGCTCGTAATTTACGAATTCTGTTAAGACGATCTTGTGGTGACAATTTTAAAAATTCGCTGCAATAGAATACCAAATGATTTTTGTTACACAAAATACAGTTTGCAGAATCAGTATTCAAGAAAGTACCAGATTTGTTTGGAACTTTAGGTTGAGGAAAACCCCTAGAAGTACTAGCTTTGTTTGCATTGATGTTTTCTAAAATCTGGCACCTTTTATTTCAAAATGAGATTAATTCTTGGAGGCTGGGTGTGTCTGTTCATAATTTGAAAAAGTAGTCTTCCCATTCTCTTCTAGTAACTGAATCAAGTTTGGAAGTTAAATTAAAAATGACAAGAGTGTCCCAGGATTGTACAGGAAGTCCTAAAGACTCCAAAGCTCGTAAGTGTTGAACCGAAACGTCAATAAGGTTTCTAAGCGACACATGAGATTCCTTGGTAACATTTTCAATGTCATTTAGGGCTTTTAAATGAGTTTGGATTATGACTTTTTTATTTTCATAACGTTGGCAAAGGATGTCCCAAGCTATTGCGTAATTGGTTTCAGATACCTCAAGAGAATTGAGAACGTTAGCCGCGTCCCCTTTAAGACAGGATTTCAGATACCAAAATTTTTCTATGTTACTTATTGTACCGTTGTTATGTATGAGCGATTTGTAAGTATCCGAAAATTGCAGCCATTGATCGTAGGATCCAAGAAACTCGGGGAGTTTAATTTTTGGTAAACTTGCATTTATATGTGATTGTGAAGGCAGTGCATTTTGATTTGGATTAAAGAATTGATTTTGACTGACGACATGCTTGTCTATTAGACTTTTAGCTTTACCAGTTGACTCGAAAAATATATCTTCAAAGTTTACTCTTTTATCACTGTGATCAGTTGTTGTATCATAGAGTTCTAAGTCTCCCTGGACAGAGATAAATTCGTTCCAAAGAGACTGAACCTTTTCTAAACGAGCCTGTAGTTCGAAAATTCTACCGAAGTCAGAAAAGCTGTTAACGGAAACACTAAATCTTGTGAGTGCTTCAAAACATAATTTTCTGGCATGTTTTAGCACTTTAATTTTGTCATCAAATGACGCTGTTTCCTCTCCAGGCATTGTAGGATAGTAGTGAAATAAATAGTAAGAATATAGTAAATTAGTAGTAATGTCACACAAAAAAAAACTTGTGGAAATAATAATTATTGAGAAAATATAACTGAATTACTTATGAAATTACTCAATTAAAGTGAGAATTAAATAGTGTCTAGGTGTTGTGAAAAAACCTTGAAAAAAACTATGGTCAGAAACAAGTAAGCAATTTTGGCCCAGAAAGAGACAGTTGTACGTTTGATTCAAGTATAAAATAAATATATACAAAATTGAATTAAATAGAAATGTTATTATGTACAACTAAAATTACAGAACACAAAACTAACCGTTATTTGCACACTGATTTGAAAGTTATTGCAAAGTTTGTTGTGATGAGTTTCTTGACCTTGAATGCCTTGAGGTTCCAACACGTAGAGAAGGAATATACTGTTTGGTACTTACAGTTTGCTGTTGTGATCGTTGCTGTTGTCAGAGCTATTGTCAGCACTGCGTCGCACTTCAACAATTATGTCCAAAGAAACTGCTTTGGATAACTATAATTGTTTATACTTATACCTATCCGGCTCGAAGGACTATGTTCGGGGTCTGGTGGGCTTTATTAAATATTTCAGGTTATAAGTGGTTTAATTAAAACACGATAGATACGTTTTAAGGCACGATAATATATTTCAATGTTTCGTCTTAAAACATAACAGAACGACTAACTTAACTTTAGCTTTTATATTTCATCTTCACACCCTAAACCTTTTCGGGGTGTGGGAAAAATACATTTACAACGCAAAAAGTAATACCCAAGTACAATAAATAAATAAGGCAATAAATACCAACCTTTTGGGTTTATTGCTCTTTGTCAATTCTCAGGTCGATTCCTGGTAAGGTAGATTTGTTTTTGTATATTATATTATCCTTTCGGATACATATTTCAACACTCCCACTCAAAAACAAGATCGAAAAATAATAATAATAATAGATAATCCTAAAAGCTATCATATGTACATTTAAGTTAATTGAACCATTTTATTATGATACAAAAATTGCGAATATATATTAATTACAAATTAAGTATACAATATGCATTTTTTAAATATTAGCAAAATATGGTTTTAATCTAATTATAACAATAAAAAAAAAACTTACTAAATTATCAAAAAATATATGTACATAAATAAAGTGTTCTTGGAAAGGTAACGATTTTAATCAACCTCATTCTAGTCCAATACTATTCCTTACATTGACAAATTTAACTGCTGGTAATGGTTTTGTAAATGCGTCAGCCAGTTGTTCACCTGTAGGAATATATTGAACTGATATCTTATTTTGTATGATCTGTTCCCGTGTAAAATGATACTTAATGTCAATATGCTTGGTTCTTTTGTGGTTCGTAGGATTGTTGGCGATGCTTATACAACCGTTATTATCTTCAAAAATTGAAATGGGTTTTGATATGTTTAAATTAAGGCTATCTAATAAACTTCTGAGCCAAATTGCCTCTCTCACACATTCAAAAAGAGCCATATATTCGGCTTCAGTTGATGAAGCGGCAACAGAAGTTTGCCTTTTCGAATTCCAAGAAATCGTGCAATTTTCGAAGACCCTAAATAAATACCCGGTCGTACTAAGTCTGTCAATCTCATTATTAGCCCAATCAGAATCCACATAGCCTTCAAGCATATTGTCAAAGTTTTTACGTTTGAAAGTTAATTTCAAATCAATTGATCCTTGTATGTATCGAAGTACTCTCTTTAAACATTTCCAAAGCTCTTCATTACATTTACTTTGAAAGCGACTTAATATACTTATAGTTATACATAAGTCGGGTCGTGTACACAGCATAGCATACATTAAGCATCCTATTAGATTTCTACATGGTAGGTTCGAATTAGGCTGATCAATATTTAATTCAACATAATTTAATTTATTTTCTAGTGGGGTTGAAACTGGTTTACATTCAGCCATATTAAATTTATTTAATACAGATTTCAAATAATTCGTCTGATCCAGAGTAATTGTATCTCTGTTTCTCTGTACTCTTATTCCCAAGAAAAGCCTTACTTCATTTAAATCTTTCATATGGAAATTACTCATTAAATATGATTTAAATTTTGACATTGTAGTCATATCTTTTGTTGAGATTATTAAATCATCGACATAAAGTATAACATATAAATTTTTATTAATATTACCTTTATTAAGAAAGTACAAACAAGGATCAACTGAGGAACTTCTAAAACCGAGCTCTTTCATTGTTTTATCAAATTTTTCATACCAACACCTGGAGGATTGCTTTAAGCCATAAAGAGCCTTGTTTAATTTGCATACTTTATTGGCATCGGCTTTAATACCCTCTGGAAGTTGCATAAATATTTCTTCCTTTAGGACGCCATTTAAAAATGCAGTTTTTACGTCCATTTGATGGGCTAATAAATCATACTGATTTGAAAATGCCAATAGAAATCTAAAGGTAGATATTCGTGCAACTGGCGCAAAGGTTTCATTATAATCACTTAAATATTGTTGACTAAATCCCTTTGCTACCAGTCTTGCCTTATATCTAACTGGATTACCATGTTCATCGATTTTTGTAGTAAATACCCACTTGCAACCTACTATGTTTTTATTTGTGGGTTTATCGACTATTGACCATGTTTTATTTAAAAGGAGGGAGTCAATTTCATCCTTTATAGCTAGCTCCCACTGATCTCGGTCATCCCTTGCCTTTATTTCATCAAATGAATTTGGTATTGCATTGGAAAGGGATTTTGCATAGAGCAAATGACTGTATATGTCATTGTTAATATTATCATCGAGATCTTCTTTATAAGTGGGAGTAGGATGATTTTTAACTCTTTCACTCCTCCTTAAATTTACGTTATTTTCGGGAAAATGTCAGACGCTTTTAGACGATTCGCCTTGTTCAAAATGAACATCTGAACATTCAGAATTTTTATGGTTCGTATTGGGCAATAAGGTATTCTCAACTATTGTTAGCCTTGTAATTTTAAAATTGGTCTCGTCAATGATTACATCGCGAGCCGTCAGAAAACTTTTCGTATTAACATTCCACACTTTGTAACCATTAGGATTATACCCCACAAAAATGCCTTTAAAAGATTTGTCATCAAATTTAGTTTTTCTCGTTTTATTATGTATGTAAACGGTAGATCCAAATACTTTTAGCAATTCTAATTGTGGCTTTTTATTATGCCACATTTCGTATGGCGTCTTATTTATTTGCAGAGCAGAAGTTGGCAAGATATTAATTAAACAAGTGGCTGTAAGTACAGCTTCACCCCAAAAAGATTTATCTAAGCCAGAGGTAATTATCATCGTACGTGCTTTTTCAGTAAGTGTACGGTTCAGGCGTTCTGCAACACCATTTTGTTGTGGGGTGTGTGGAACTGTTAAATGAAAAGTAATGCCCTTTTGAACACAAAATTCTTTAAATTCATTGGACAAATATTCACCCCCATTATCGGAATACAGGTACACTACCTTACAGTTAAAATGAGCTTCGCCTTTAGCAATAAAATCTTTAAAGACGGAAAGAACCTCTGATTTATATTTTATCAGGTAAGTAACTGTGTAGTGAGTAAATTCGTCAATAAAAGTGACAAAATAATTTTTATCATCGATAGTAATGGGTGATATGGGTCCACAAACATCCGAATGAATTATAAACAAAGGTCGTTGAACATGATTTTTGGATTTAGCTTTAGAGAAAGGCAATCTTGTTTGTTTACCATATATGCAAGCCTCACAGGTATGGTTTGCAGGACTAAGATTGTCAATGTGGTTAACATCTTCTACCATTTGATGTTGCTTTAATTTTAAAAATGATTGGCTACTGACATGACCTAAACGTTCATGCCAAAGCTGGTAGTGTTTATTGTTAATCACATTAATCTGTGGCTCAATCTTAGAACTGCAATTTCTTATTATTTTGAATGAAATTCCAGTTAGACCATTTAATGGCTTACCTGTTGCCAGAAGTTTGTTACCGTATAGAATTTTATCCCCATCTTGGTCAAATACAACGGTCATACCACACGCTTGAATGCGGCGAACTGAAAGAATGTTGTAAACTGCATCGGGAATGTATAAAACATTCTCTAGTTTTCCCGGAACACCAAGATTGGATTCGACGTTGATGGTTCCTTTTTCAAAGGCAGTAACAGTGGTTTCATTTTTGGCCACTGCGAGTTGAATCGGCGTGTCTAGTCTCTGGATACTGGCAAACGGATCCCGGCTATTTACAATGTGATCAGTTGCACCCGAGTCTAACAAGAAGGTCAATGTTTTGTATGATTGTTGCTCTGAAATTTGTTTATGTCCAATCATAAAAGCGAAGCCATCAGAAGTATTATTTGATGATGGGATTCCGTGAACTGTTTGCAAAGTTCTCTGTTTTTCATCAGAATTCCTTTTGTAAAATCGGCAGTTTTTCTTGATATGGTTGCTTCTACCACAGTAGTCGCACTGAATATTGGTGGTTTTATACTGAGAAAAATGATGGCTCGCTTTGTTTTGATGTTGGTAGGATGGTTTCCTGAAATGCTTTTTCTTTTTAAATTGCATTTTACCTTTACCATCTGCCGCCGGTAAATGTGTTCCAACATTGAGCACTTTTAGACTGGTGGTCGTCCGATCATTTTTTAATTTAACCTCATGATCGAGCAGCCTGGTTTTGACAAAGGATAAGTTGAGATTATTCTCACTCAATGTTTCCAAAGCTGTGATAACTCCGTCATAGCATGACGGTAGAGTTAACAAAAGGTGTGAAACTTTGTCCATTTCATCAATTTTGGCTCCAGCGGCTATTAATTCGGTGACGATATCATCGAAGTTTGTGAAATGCTGTAACAAACTAATATCTCCGTGTAGTTTCAAAGTCAGAAGTCTCTTTCTTAATGCCAACTGTGAGGCCAAACTCTTCCGCTCATATATTTCATCAAACTTCTGAAATACCTCTCTCGCTGTAGTTGGTCCTTTAGCGACACCCAAAAATGAGTCGCTCAAGTTATCAATGATCACACTTTTTGCAATGTTATTGTTTTTGAGCCACTCATCACTACGATCACTGGGAATTTCACTGTCAACCACCTGGATAATGTTTAATTCCGTTAGCAATGATTTTACTCGAAACTTCCAAACACCGTACCGGTCACCATTAAAAGGTTGGATGTTTCTTTTGCTCGCGCCGCGATTTTCCATGTTTTCGAAAGTCTATTAATTGCGTTTATTCACCACTGAGTAACAATATTAGTGTTACGCGAAACTGGGGACCATAACCTATTAAATATTTCAGGTTATCAGTGGTTTAATTAAAACACGATAGATACGTTTTAAGGCACGATAATATATTTCAATGTTTCGTCTTAAAACATAACAGAACGACTAACTTAACTTTAGCTTTTATATTTCATCTTCACACCCTAAACCTTTTCGGGGTGTGGGAAAAATACATTTACAACGCAAAAAGTAATACCCAAGTACAATAAATAAATAAGGCAATAAATACCAACCTTTTGGGTTTATTGCTCTTTGTCAATTCTCAGGTCGATTCCTGGTAAGGTAGATTTGTTTTTGTATATTATATTTTGATATTATCCTTTCGGATACATATTTCAACAGGCTTTTCCACTGTCCCGATTGTTGGATCTTAAATTAACTATTTAAGATTGCTGGTATTCATTAATAAAAGAAAACAAGAAAAATGTTTATCTTCGTTTAATGACTATAGAAAAATTATTATAAACCAAAAAAAAAACAAAGGTTTTTTTTTATATATTTTTCTTAAATAGGAAAATTTGTGATATTATTCAGCTAACCGACTGTACGCAACGAAAGAATAATTCGAAGTGCCCTTTCTTGAAAAGCACCCGAATGCGAGAGAACGGGTAGCGGCCAAGCAAGAGAGATGCAGATTACAAAACAAAAAATATACATTCCTCAAGTGCTTAGTCATCCGAGAAACTACGCAGTTATTTGGAATTTGGAATATAAAAAAAAAAATTAAAAAATATTCTTTACAGAATAAGAGCAAAGTCTATAAGGGGCTCAACAATGCCCATATTACTGGGAATACTAATTGTGTCCTTTTTGGTTGCTGTTATAAGAGTTCCATTTTTATTTTTTTTTTTGTTTCACTTTTTTCATTGTGTTTCATAGACTTGATTTTTTTTTTTGAAATTGCGTCTTTTAAAATCGGTTTTAAAATATCCTCAACGATAATTATTTCTAAATTGCTGAGCTCTGGTGTTCTTATCTAAGCTCAAGCTCTGTTAGCATGAAGCCTTTTTGTTTCTTTTTGGTTTCAAATTTTCCATTGTCACTATCAAACACCCCCGGTTTTCACAACCGCAATGAATACACGTACACTGGTCCCATAACCTGTTGGGAAATGGACTAAGAAATAAAAGAACTTGTTAATTATCGATATTCAATATATTTATTATATCGAACACAGCGGAAAGCAGAGCGTGTAAACTCATAGAAATAACTATACGAACTGACTCAACATCAAGACAAACCCTTTCTTAAGTAAACGATTCCGCATCTGTTTATCTTACATATAAAAACTATTATAAATACATTTAGTCATCCATAGCTGCGATATAAATTAGCAAAGTATAGACTAATAATGAAAGTTTAATTTATTAATTTTTGTTTCACTGATATGAATATCAGTTTATCCAACACGGATAAGGCCTGTATCCGCACTGAGTGCGGAAAAGGGTAACTTTGAGCCCGGAAATGCGTGCGGAAAAGTACTACTTTGCGCACGCTCGTAGAAAATAGCTATTTACCTAACAAGTGCGGAAAATTAATTTTTCCGCACGCGGCTGCCGTTCACCGAACGACGCGTAGCGGAGTTCGGTGAAGCAGCCGAGTGCGGAAAAATATTTTCCGCAAGTGTTAGGTACAATATTTTTCCTACAGGCGTAAAAATGTAAAATTTTTCTTTTTTTTTTTGACATATCAGTGCGGTAAATTTTTTTCCGCACTGACAGCCGTGCGGAAAAACTTTTTCCGCACTGATATGCGTGCGGTAAAAGTTTTACCGCACCGTGCGGGAAAACTCATTTTCCGCACGCATATCAGTGCGGAAAATCGATTTTTCCGCACGGCTGTAGGAAAAATTGTTTTCAAATCGATTTCAATTCTAACTTTGCCTCTTCATGAAAACGGGGAAAAGGATTGGGTTCAAAACGATTTGAAAACTCCATGAAAACGTAGTAATTGTTTGGGCAAGGTATTGTGCGAAGTAGTGCTCATTGGCGTTGGTTTTGGCACCGGTTTGTTTGGATCTGATTTAAAGGCATTTACTTGGAGCCTTTTTCCAAACACCTGCGAATTGGTTGGGAATTTTTGCTGAGTTTTGTTATAGTTCGGTTTCACGAAGATTGGTTGTGATGGGAATGCGTTCTTATTTTGAAAGTGTGTGTATTGAGCAGGTGTATTGAAATTTTGGCTTATTTTGAAAATATTGAGTGTTACTTTCTTGCGTAACAAACTGTAAGGCTTCAGGCAAATCTTTAGGCCTCATGCAACAAATCGTTGTGCCTAATGGCTCTTTGAGTCCGGATCAAAATGTTTTCAGAGCAAGATTATTATAAAGGGTTCTTTCAGGGATTTTTGCATTATCAGCTACTTCGTGTAAATCTACGTAAGAACAAAACAAATTCAAAATTTGTAAAGTTCGGTCGTAACACTGATTAGGGTTTTCGTTATGATTTTGCTTGAGCATAACGATGTCTCTGTTAAGACAAGCCTCATCTCTTTGGTCAGCGAAATGCCTACCCAAGATGAGTTTTAATTCATTCCAGCTATTAACATTTTGGTTACCAAGAACAAGTTTAGTGTTACCCGTCAATTTTCCTATAATACAATTCAACAAATAAACATTTTGAAAGTGGGTTGGCTCATTGGCATTGTAAAAGGTGTCGATAATCTCTGACAAACTGCCCAATGTCTGTTTAGGTCATTTGGATTGCCGTCAAAGGTCGACACAAAATTTAAGTATTCAGGTCTCAATGAAGTACCCATTATTGATATATTACTGTTTACAGAGCTTTGTTGATTATTGTCAATTATCGATTCTACTCTGCCTGCAGCGCTATTTTCTGTATTATTTAAAGCTTGATTGATTATTCTAATTACTTCTTCAGATTGAGAAGCAGAGTCAGTTGAAGGTGATAAATTATCTATTCGCAAATGTAAGTTACTTAATTGATAAATAATATCATCAATATTGGACATGAATACAATCAATTGCACTACTTACGCGCTCAGTATGATGAATATCTTCATTATAAGAAAAAGAGTCTTGGTTAGCGATGCCAGTCCTTCCAAAGACTGCTTGATCTTGCGAGAAATGTCGATGATGTTCAATTTTCCACTTACACATATAAGGTCAAAGTTTTTTGGCAAGCGATTTTTCTCACACAAACGTCTTTGTCCTCGCGACAATGGACCTCTTGCACTCAGTCAAAATTAGGTAGATAATTTATCTGTAACGAAAGTGTATTTTATATACTACATAACAGTATGGTTGGTTATTTTTTTTTTAAATCTTGAAGGCAGAAATTGAAAGAAAAAAAAGCCGATTATTTGAATTCTGCGCCATATTTCTCCACCAATCAAAACTCACTGTTTGCCAAATTTTCATGTTCCAAAAGAATTTTTTTTTTCTTTTTTAACACATCGAACAAAAAAGGACGCATAGACAAATCAAAATCGCTTTGTGGATCGACTTTGGTACAGCTCTAGTTATGACATGAAAAATAAAACGAGACTTATGAAGTTTTCACAATTTTGTTTTATTGTCTAAATACGAACTAGACAAGGAAAGAGCTAATCCGGCGCAGTATAAAGTACGAATACGATAAATGGGATTTTTATTTGTCATGATGATTTTTGTTTACTAGTGGGTCAGGTCAGTGACCTCTGGCCAATTTATCAATCAAAATAATCAATTAACAACAAAATACAGTTCCTGGCACTGGGGAATTATTCAAAATAAACCAATAAACGGTTCCGAAAGGTAGTCCGGATACTTTGTCCAGAGTCACCCTGTGTGTAGTTTGAATAAAATGGAAAAAGGTTGTTTTTGTCTGTGAAAATGTAAAAAGCTAGGCTGGTGTTACCCAACTCCTTTAATTCTTAATTTCTAATTTTTATTTCTTAGAGCTTAATTCATGTCAACAAGTTAACAGCGTGTTATTAAATGATGGCGTTACCGGTTTATCCAATTTCTATACCACAATTTTTTTGGTGCCAAAATACCCGCTCTGCTTCATTTTGTAACTCCATGTTACTACCCCTTCACCTTTACCTGCTCTAAGGGCTTCATTCATAGTCTTGTTGTGATTTTGTGTTTGTTGAAAACAAAACAATATTGAAATAAAAAACCCCTATATTCTATTAAAATAAAAAACCCATGAATACAGAAGATCAATCTTTTTTTTATTTATTTGGTCATTATATTTTAATCTGTGCATGGGGTGAATGGATAATGGATGCTTACTTTACTTTACTTTATTCATTCTACAATTTACAATTTGTAACACAGTAGGATTGTTTTATATCACATATGCAGTCTTAGTTTACAAGAGGGCACCTAGATGATTCAACAGCCGTATGTGCCGAACATTCCCATATAATATTAATCAATACATATTTGAGTTCTGCTTATACAATTTTTGGTTTAGTATCACTAGCTTTGAGCCATATTCGTGGTAATATTCAATGTATGACACTCATTCAAGAAAAAAAAACAAATAAAAATATAAACAAAAAATAAATAAATACAATCTCTCTATGCTCAATACTCAGCCCTGCCAAATCCTAGCAAAAAACATGTTTAACAACAGAACAAATACATCATGAATCTACCTGACAAGCCACCTAGGTCCCAAAAAGCTTGGTGAATACTGGAACATAATTTCCGTAAATGAACTGAGAATTTTTTTTCTTTATGGATTTTTAAAAACCTTTCCATTTCTGCTCTTGAACTCTTGGGGAAGTTTATTGTAAATTCTTGGCCCAAGATAGTTTATAGACTTTAGATGAAATGTGTTATTATTAATAGGTGTTATAATCTAATCTTATATATTTGATGGCCGGAAAAAAATTAGGTAACTGGGTAACAGGACCAAATCGATACCTAATATTTTACAAAATAAAAATAGAAATTAGGAATTGGGGAGTTAGGTAGCACCGGCCGTATTAGAGAAACTGGTATCGAATAGGTACAGACACATAAAAATACTCCTGTTTTATTTCCCATAATCCACTTAGAAGAAAAATAACAACAATTCTAATAGGTCATTATATACCTATTTCAGTGCTGAAATTAAAAATGTAAAATTAAAGCTCACAGCAGAACACTAAATATTAGCATTGTGTATTGGTAAAATCATTGTAAAATGCAGGTAGATCAACCTTTGTGTGCCTTCGTGCCTTCTGCTCGGCCCGTTTTGGAATTTTGGAGTCTTGGACATTCTAATAATTCAATAAATAAAAATAAAATAATGATTTTGTACAGTTCATCGATTTAGTTATCGCCGCCAGGAAAATTTCACATGAAATTCCTGACATCTGGGCAACACTGGATAAAATTGACCAATCAAAAATTAGGTGCCGTGACGTCACGGCACCAAGAAATTTGAACTTCAAATCGAAATTTAGAGCCTTTGCAAGTCCGAAAAAAATCGGAAAAAAATACAGTTGAGCTTTATTTTGACTCCTCTTTCCAATAAGCAAATAAAAAAAATTCATGCAAGAGGTCCATTGGCGATTAAGTCCAATTTCCCGCACTGGTGTTTTAGTAGTGTTCACGATGAACTCTGATAACCGATGTTAGATTATTAGCCACTATCCACACAGCAAACAAACTTAGAGCTAGTCCTAATTTTTCGCGTTAACGGTCCAAATTCTTGCCGAAACCGAACCGAAAAATATCCTACTGACTGCGCCAGTTAACAAGTCGATAGCCGAGAATTACGTTTTAAAAGACTTTATTTCAACTTGTTAACAATATTTGGATAAAAATAAAAATACAATTATAAATTGAATGCTTTCAACTGACTGACTGTAAATCTAAGCTGAAAAGCTTTTATGACAATATAAAGTTAAAGTCAGCAGAAAAAGTGATTACTCGGGATCTTCTGGCCATTTAACTACCAGGAAAAAAATGGAAGAGAATCAACGCCAACAAATCCAAGAAGCTTTAACATGATCGGAGTTTTCTAAACAGAGCACCTGAAGTTTTAAAATTCCGTGTGGTCACACCACTTGGGTTAACAAAATTAAATTATTTTGATGCCGCTGTGTGAGTTAAAGTCCGCTCTATAGAAGCACATTCTTTAGGTCTTATAAAAAAAAACGAATGCATAAAAATATTTTTTCTATTTTGGTGTCATATCGAAGTCTTTTCGACACTAAAAGTAGTTTCGAAAAGAAGCTCTTTGTGACACTCCTTTTTTACTCATCGGAGGTTGGTAACACTGGCTGACTGATGGCCATCGAACTGTCATTCGCGATAAAAAAATAATAGAAGATTTCTATATTTGGCATGTATGGTTGCCAACCTAAACATATGAAATCAGGAAATATGAGAATAAAATTTCCAAGAAAAGTTTGTTTTTTTCAATTAAACAATACCAAAATAGAAAAAATAGTATAAAATATTCGTTTCATAAGACGTCATTTTATCGCACTCGCCCTTTAGAAAACTCGCCTCCGGCTCGTTTTCTAATATAGGGCTCGTGCGATAAAATGACGTCTTATGAAACTTGTATTTTAATGTACTAATTGAATACTGAAGAAAAACAGAAAATGGAGAGATTGTGCCATATATTCTAACTTGAAATGAGCTCCATCAACTTGGCCTGGACAACTCGGCATTTTCTAATAAAAAATTGGGATTAGGTAGTGCTGGCCTAGTGCTGCAAGATGCTGCTAAAAAAAATTCATAATATTTATTAATTAACACGTTATCCCCAATTATTTCTTGCGGGCCAAGTTGATGACAGCCCGGACAAGTCAGCATTTTTTTAATCAAAAATTGAGGTCCTCTAGTGCTCGTCAAGTGCTGCAAGATGCAGTATTTTTTTTTTAAATGTTTGGTATTTAAGAGGGGCGTTCAAATAAAATGTCATTTACAGACCTTCACAAATTTCTGTTCAATTCCAAATTTAGACCACTTTTCGGTGAAATGAAGTTATGTTCATAACAATAATAGATTGGAGTATATTTCGAAGCATTTTTGGTTGCAAAATACGCATTCTAAATAGTAAAATTATTACCAATTTGGTCGACAACAATATGCAAATTTTGGTCACGGATTTAAATAAAAAAGGGATAAACATATAGAGTAGCACATCAACAATAAATTTCCAAAATTTCGGATAGTAAAAATGCTAGAAAAAATTAATAGAACAGAATTTTCGAAAATTATGATGTTTGTATCACAAAATTAATCAAAATCTGCCAAACAACGAGGGGATTGCTGTCATTTTCAGCAAAGATTCAAACCAAACGTGAGTTCAGCGCTTCTCTAAAAGATGTCTCTGAGTTCGGGAAGGGTAGTCACTTCTTTTAAACCCCAGTAAAACTGTTTTACCTAGCTAAAAATGTGAAATACTATTATTTCATTTGTATCTGAATAAAATTATTTAGTCCACTGTAAATTACTGTTTAAACGAATTGATATTGAAGATGTCGCCATCTACTTTTAAATAAGTCAATCACTTCCAGAGAATTTGAACACCTGTGATTAAAAAATATTTAATGTAAGTCATAAAGCCCAAAAGATGGCGCGCGGGCTCTCATCGGACGCCCCTCTTAACACATAATCCCTATTTATTTCTTCCGGGCCAGGTTGATGACAGCCCGGACAAGTCAGCATTTTTTGATCAAAAATTGAGGTTCTCTAGTGCTCGTCAAGTGCTGCAAGATGCTGTGATTTTTTTTCCAAAATGTTTGGTATTCAACACGTAATCCCTAATTAATTATTCCGGGCCATGTTGATGACAGCTCGGACATGTCAGCATTTTTTGATCAAATATTGAGGTCCTCTAGTGCTCGTCAAGTGCTGCTAGATGCTGTAATATTTTTTTTTCAAATGTTTGGTATTTATACGTAGTCCCTAATTATTTCTTCCGGGCCATGTTGATGACAGCCCGGAGTGCTCGTCAAGTGCTGCAAGTTGCAGTTCGTTGAGTACTTCAATTTTTTTTGTAGATAATTATTATTCAACACGGCTCGCTCAAGTTGGCCCCCCGGTTTTATACTTTTTCTCAACTGTAGTCAATTGTGCTCGTTTTGTGCTCAATTCTGCCGGTGTTTATGCAAATTGTGCTCATTCCCATACATCAAAAAAAATTGAAACAAATCCGGGGCCCAACTTGACTCCAGCCCCGTTTTTTTTTTACATTTTGGCAATATTTTTGGTTCATTCAATTGTGACGGTATGCTTATGCGAATTGTGCTCTTTCCCGTATTCAAATATTGCCAAAAAGTAAAAAAAAAAAAACAGGGGCTGGAGTCAAGCTAGGACCTGGATTTGCTTCATTTTTTTTTTGTGTAGGGGAATGAGCACAATAGGCCCCTTGCATCCATTTTTTTATTGCTGATTTCGTTTGACAATGAAAAGTAAGTCAACACATGTTTTTTTCTTTTTCTTTTTCTTGTTAGGCAAAAATTGACGGAGATACAACGCTTTGAAATGTGCTTATTTTTCATATCCTATGACGTCACACCACGCTCAGTATATCTATATATACAAAACTTAATCTTTGTATACCTTTCGGAATAATCATATTAGGACAAAATAAAAAATTCGTATAGATTTTTTTTCGATTTCCTACAGTTTACAATAAACAGTTATCAATTTAATTTTTCATGCAAGGACCCTATTCGCATAAACATCGGCACAAATGAGCACAAAACGAGCACAATTCGATGAGCTACAAATATTGCCAAAAAGTCAAAAAAAACCGGGGGCTGGAGTCAAGCTGGCCCCCGGATATGTTTCAATTCAATTTTCAATGGGATATGGAAAACAGCACAATTCGCATAAGCACCGGCACAATAATTGAGCACAAAACGAGCACAATTCAATGAGCCAATAATATTGCCAAAAAGTCAAAAAAACCGGGTGCTGGAGTCAAGCTGGCTCCCGGATTTGCTTCAATTTTTTTTTATGCATATACAAGCTAAGATTGATGGCTTTTCTTTTCAAAAACTTTCGTAATAGGCGGCAAATTAAAATTTTAAATGTAATTTATTCAGTAACTTTTGTTTTTAATGTTGACAGTACGCTAGTAATTTTTTTTTAACTTTTGGCACCTATGTTCGCGCACCGCAATATGGCGTCCAAACAAAAGGTCAATTCTATTTTGTTTTCCGTACGTAAAACCTTTTTCCTACAACCGAGCGCAATATTGCGACAATATTGTCGCTCTCTCGAAATAGCCGCCATCCGCTACGTCAAGCGTCAAACTTCTCACTCAGTGCTACACTGTATCACTTTGCGCATTTAATAGACATATAGCTATTTCTACAAGCGTGTGGTAAGTTGCTATCTACCCATCTGGGCTGGTCATCAATATGGCCCGGAACCCGAAAGAAATAATTAAAGAGGCTGTGACCCAAAAATGAAAGTTTTGGTCCAAAAGAATCTAAGAATAAATCTTTAAACCGCATCATTATCTTGCTACGATGAACTGTTTTCAAGTTAAGGCGGTTTAAAGTTACGAACGCCCGGGGCTGTGACGTCACACTGGCTTCGGAGGCACAGTTTTAACACTTGTAGGAATTTTCCAAAATAAATATTTATGATCTCACTAGAGCGAATTGCAACCTCTCAAAGTAACTATAGGGCATGGTTTACTGAGGACTGAACGAACAGAAGGCTGCGATTTTGGCGTTTAGCCGGTATGACGTCAGAAGTGCCCGCAAAATTCATTTTTATACGGGATTTTTTCTGATACTATTTTGAATATGGGACTGCGGTTTTCACGAGAGATCTTAGATTTTTTTTCTTGATTTAGGTAGCTTAAGTTGTTTTTTTGGGTCACACCCCCTTTAACGAAAATTTCCTTCACAGGTAATATTCAGGTGAAAATGCAGAGGCGTTTGGCAATTTTGCGGACCAATAGGAAGCGAATTACAGCGATAATTTTGCACCAGTGCAAATTATCGATAATTTGAACTATACTCTGTCCAACGAACCTGCGGAGTGAACATGGCGGAGCTGGCCGGCCTGGTCTACCCTGCACAAATACCTGCAAATTTCGTAATGTGCAATTACCAATGGCGTCGGTACCTATATTATGACCTACTATCCTAATTCCATATCAAAAATCATGTGTGATCATTATAGAATTTTTACGCTGTCTACAAACACTTAGATAAATGAAAAACGTACACTTTAGTGAAATAGACAAATAAAAAAGTGCAATACAATCATTTTGGAAAACAAAATTTCAAAATCTAAACTAAGCGTACGTCAATTAACTGAAATTATATTCGGGGATAATACCACGAGGGCTTCAAACTTACCGATAATTTTTCACGATTGCGTGTTTTCTATAATTTCATGAGTCCGAAAGACGAGTGAAATTTGCAAAGAAAACACGCATCTGTGAAAAATTATCTGGTCCATTTTAAAGCTCGATTGGTATTTAGAGGATTATTCCACGAATAAAAATGCAAAAAATAGGGAAAAAAATATGGTTGCTAACAGCATCTATTTGTTTGTATTGATACAAATAAATGGTTGCTAACAGAAACCGTTTGTTTGTATCAAAAATTAGCATGAGAACCATGAATACGATAACGTGGGAGAATTATCGGGGGTAATACCACGAGTGCCTGAAAATTACCGATAATTTTCATGAAAGCTTGTTGTTTTAATTCCACGAGTTCGAAGAACGAGTGAAATTTGTACAAGCTTGAATGAAAATTATCTGGTTAATTTTTAAGCACGAATGGTATTTAGGGAGAGTAGGTATTTCACGAATTTTATAAAAATTATGGAATCAAATTAAATTTAAATTTGTTAATGTCGTTAAAATACTTTTCCATGAGCAATTTTGCGGTAACATTCCAGAGAACTTTTACTGTAATGCTCTTTATATTCTTCTCCATTTCTTTTTCTCATATTAAGGCGCCAACATCGCCCCGATGCACACGATACAAAATACAGTAATCGGTTTTAGACTACAAAAAAAAAAACGGCACATCAGAATTTGTTCAAATTTGGCACAAACATTCCTTGATCGATTATCTAGAGAATAGCGCAGTTAGATTTTCCATATTTCAATTTTTTTTTTGGCCTATATTGTGAAAATGAACTATTTCCCAAAAATAGAAATAACCACGGTAAAAATTGAAAAAATAAAAGCACTATTCTCTAGATAATCGATCAAAGAATGTTTATGCCAAATTTCAGCAAATTCTGATGTGCCGTTTTTTTTTGTAGTCTAAAACCGATTTTGGAATAAAATTCCAGATAAATTCGCACATATAGTTCAGGCTTTTTTTCGAAGATGGCGCCACCAATCAATTCGTGATGTCATCATTAGGCGCTTTCGGAAACGCTGTTCCGTCGGATCACAGCTCCGTGTCCAGCGGTTCCAAAAGTCCTATGGACAACATAACCTCTTTCTTATTGTGTATTTGTTTTGTTTTTTATTGTCGATTTTATAAAACAAAAACAATAGGAACAAAGCAAATTTACAACCATTAGTTTCTATTCAAAATAACACTATTTTACGTAGGTATACGTAAAAAAATTGGATCGTGTTTTATAGGACAAAATGTCTATTAAAAAATAAAAAGCTTGGATGATAATTATAAATATTTATTAACAAAAGGTGAAAAGTGCTAAAATTAGAGTTTCTTCCTTTGTGTTCTTGTATATTAGTGCAATATTAATATCCACCAATGCAGTAGAGCATTCCATTTGGGTATATTTTCTCTGCATGCTCTGTCAAGTACTGGCTTTGTATTTGTTTTACTGGATCTTGGATCTTTTACATCTGAAATTGTGTAAGACTATTTTTTAGAAGTTGGTGAGGCCTATTTTCCCACTGGCCAATGATTTGCTGCTTTACGATGGAGATTTCGTTCGGCAGTACCTAAAAACAAAAATTACTCAGAATAATGATTATATTTGCCTTTCACATATTATTGGCGTAGCATTATCCATGAAAATTTGGCAGGTTGATCCTCGTATAATAATGACAGTATATGTCAAATTCCAGACAGTTTTAAGTGTGTTTCACATAATTTCGTAAGTGTCGCAGTATTAAAATTCTCTGGCCTATCTAGCCAATCAAATTTGACACATTTGTCAATATATTTTTTAATAGTGCAATATATAAACGGTACCTGCATACGAAATTACGAAATCACGAAATTTTATTATAAAATTTCGAGTTATAAGTCGAAATTTTGAAATTTCGAGTTATAAGTCGAAGTTTTAGAGTAAAATTTCGTGTTATAACTCGAAATTTTTAAAATTGAGAAATAAAAAAGTTCGGTGTCTCTTCTACGCCTTCGTATATACGAGGGTCAACCTGTCAAATTTCCATGGATATTGCTACGCCAATAATATCTGAAAAGCATAGATACTCCTGGAGATAAACATACCTTCAGTCTATTCTCTATTCAAAAGCCTACTTCTCTCAGACTGAAACTCTTCCTCTGTGAGAGAAGCCTGTGTGGCATTTGGCCCATATATCCTACTGCTTCTTTTGAAACTTTCTTTTTAGGTTTCTTGTGAGAATTTCCTGGAATCCGCGCTTTACGTGCATTGTCATATTCATGTGGCTTCTTGCATTTTTTCACAAACGATTGAAAGGCAGTACCTTGCACCGCTGGCCTCTAGTCCAGCCAAGTTGAGCTTTGCCAATCTGCACGTTTATTGTACCCAAGTCCAGACAAATAGGCTCTTGTCTGCGCGGAACTTTTTTGGATGGCACTCAACCGTTTGCGTACATAAACATCTCAGCTCCATTGTTTTGTTTCATTATCAATCAGCATGTGGCCCTAGCTTACCACAATTCATTGAAACACCGTTGCTATCCGATTGAAAATCCCATCAATCTCCATTTCTCCTACTTTATTGCTAAAATATCCATTACATTGACAATATGAAGGACTTAATTTGAGGTGTTTTCCAAAAACATGATAAGGCCCATTTTCCAAATCAGTTTTTAAATTATCAACATCACCATGTGCGTTGATATACAGTGTGTCCAAGATAAGGATGGGATAGCATTAGGATCTGGAGATCGGTTGGAGTTACAATGTTGGTTAGATTAGGAAAAAGTTGCGCAATTTACTGCTCAATAAAATGGTACTTTTACATTTGGAAAATTCTGAATACTTTTTGAGATATCCAGAAAAAAACGAAATTTTGCAAAATCGATTTTATTTTTTTTCTGAGCTCATTTGAGGAGATATTTCAAAATAAATGTAACTTCATCATAAAAACTTCTTCAACTACGAGATGACATTTTCAAATACATATAAAATCTGACGATCATCTTTAGGCTCAACTTAATTTTTTTAAACTGCTAGACAATTGCTCTCGAGCAAAAGTAAAATTTCGACTAACTTGCAAGTTAAATATTTGTGGAACCAATATATGATAGTTTTCCATGGAGAAATGTCAGTTTAGGGAATACTTATCGTTGACGCTTCCCTAAAATAGTTGGTGGAAACGGCCAGAAATCAACAATTCTGTTTCCTAGGATATTTGTCGAGTGTCTTCTTAGGCCCAGTTGTACAATCTCGGTTCAAAACAAAGTTCAGCTGAACTCGACTGGTACTTGAGCTTTCCCATTTGAAATACATTGCTGTCAGCTATTAATTTTTTTTAACAAGTTTGACAGCAATGCATTTCAAATGGGGAAGTTCAAGTATCAGTCGAGTTCAGCTGAACTCTGTTTAGAACCAAGATTGTACAGTTAGACCTTAGTGCTCGTTCAATTTCTATAATGTGTTTATAAATATTTCATCTAAGTGCGCGTTCACATTGACACCGCTCGAGCGGTGAGCGTTGCGCGATGCCGCTGTAGTGATGCCCAAAAATAATTTTAACATTATATTTCAAATGAACATGTTCACACTGGATCGGTGCGTCGCGCAGTGTTAACATGTTCATTTGAAATATAATGTTAAAATTATTTTTGGGCATCGCTCCAGCGGCATCGCGCAGCGCTCACCGCTCGAGCGGTGTCAATGTGAACGCGCACTTACTCATTATATTCCTCTTGGCTTATAAATGCGAACTCATGTAGCTTTTTATAAGGCAACTTCATATACATTTATGGGTCTTGTTCAACTTGTAGACAGAAGAAGATACATTATATTCTTCAATGAGGAGGTTGCTAGAATCAAAAATCTAAAAAGATACTTAGGCCCAGTTGTACAGTGGGAATCATTGCAATTGGCACACACTATATAAATATCCCTCGTAATGTGTCAAATCTGATACACCAGTAATAGCAAAATGCTGCACTAAATAGATTTATTGGTTAGAATGTTGACTCAATACGAGGGATTTTAAAGAGTGTGTGCCAATTGCAATGATTCCCACTGTACAATCTTGGTTCAAAGCAGAGTTCAGCTGAACTTGACTGATACTTCAACTTCTAGCTGACAGCAATGTATTTTAAATGGGAAAGCTCAAGTATCAGTCGAGTTCAGTTGAACTTTATTTTGAACCGAGATTGTACAACTGGGCATTAGTATTAGCATTGTATGTATTAGGTGGTATTAGTTTATTGGCTTACATGTCAAGGGGATCAATGATGCGAGTTGAAATTATTTTGTCCATAATAGGGGTGTCATCTTCATTTTTGTAGCACTAGAGAACATTTGGAACCTGCTTGTAATATAACTATGTATATATTTTTTTTCCCATAAATAAATTTTGACACATAATAACACAGTTGGTCTCTTGGTCTTGGGATAAGGGTAATATCTGTGGTAATATCATGTTGTTAGACAACTAAACGTCTTTGTTTCACAAAAATTCCGATCGCGTGAGGGCCGTAAGGCCCGTAAGGGAAGTATGAACCGCGTATCAGCAGCGACCGGAGTACGCTTGTCGCTTGATTGAGACCATATTGAGACAGATACATTACGTGCCGGTACTTTTGTTCTCAGTTTTCGAATTTGACAGACGTTAAAAATAATCAGGGGTTTGAATGTGCTCTTACCACATCATATAGATTACAGACCTTGTCCCATGCAAAAGCTTGTTAAATTCAATGACGTGTACCAAATTCATTATCAAGATCAAAATTATCGGCCCTACATGATTCAAAATTCTAATTAAATTTAATCTCCGGTTAAATTTAAAGTTGGTGTTATGCCCGATTGCACCGTCTTTCTTAACCGAGGCTTAAAGATAACTATTCCTTAAAGTGACATTTTCCCATGCAAAACTGTCAATTTAAGGGATAGTTATCGTTAAGCCTCAGTTAAGAGAGACGGTGCAATCCGGCATTAAATGATCGTTTATGAATGTAAGGGTTTACGGTTTTGCTTTTAAATTAAATGTCTAGGTTTTACAGCCTGTCAAAGTTGTAAAAATAGTATATTATTCAACGAGCGGGCTATGAATACACTATGGGGCTATAAATACACTACTCGCCTGCGGCTCGTAGTGCAAACTTCATCCTTCGTGAGTAATAGCCATTACCTACGAGTTGAATACTATACTTTTTCTATGATTAATAGAAAATAGGCACGAGTTATGTGATTTTTTTTTTAAATTTTCGTAACAAAATTAATTGACAATTCTGACAGCTGGAGGACAAAGTGAGGTTAGGTTAGCACAAGTCTTGTCCAAATCAGCTGTCAAAATGACCGATTGGAAGGTTAAAGTATGATGTCCACTTGTCGAATTTTCTGATTGGCTCTTAAATAGTGGAGTAGGTACTGAGACCAGGATATTTTCATTGGTTGAAAACAATTAAGTAATGAAAAAAAAACTCACTGTATGAGTAATCATTCACATTGATAAATAGAAAATGGATGTATATTACGCATATATTCAATACTCATAGAAAAAAAGTTAATTTTCAACTGATGTCAATATTTCCAAAACACTCAAAACAGATTAGGGTATATCACATGAAATCTGCTCAGAATTTTACATAGAATCTGAATATTCAATAATATATAGGGTATTCCATTCGAATAAAGGGAGTTAGACCATGATCAGCTTTTCTGAAACACTGTGGGTATATGCGAAAGTGAGTTGAAAAAAAAAATAGTTTCAACCATAAAACTTTTCTGTCGAGATGGCGAGCCGGGCCCCGCATGGAGCTAAGTAACACCCATTTAGCTCACGTTCGCAAATTTGAATGTAACACCCGATATCGCAACGGAGAGTTTCTTTATCAGGTGTTACTTAACCTGGACAGATTTGCATTCATGTAATGTTTAAAAGTAATGCTTTTATTAGATAGTATAGATATAATATTATTAGTTTTTTTATGTTTCAAACTTTCTGTATTTTATTAATTTGCTCGTTAATTCTTGCTTATAGGTCCTACTTTTTGTATTTCCTTTTGGTATCATGCACACATGTAGGCCCAAGTAAGAGAAAGAAGATTGAAAAAATTCAACTCAGTACGATGTAATGGCTTGTCGAAAGTATCTGTTCCCTATTGACCTGGTATGAATGTCACCAAGCCTCGCCGGAGAGATATTCTGAGTTCTAAATAATATTTTGTATCAGAACAGCAAAATGTAAAAATCTTCTTTCTTTCATCTTGAACATTTCCCTGTTAGTATATACCTATCGTACACAATTGTTCTGAATCTTTTGTAGTCTATATCTACACGCAATAGGAAATTGGTCAACAACAAAAAAATTACAGCTCAAAAACAAAATTCCGGTTCTTGAACCCACCCTGTATATTATTAAATTCCTTGTTATTTCACACAAAAAAAAACAAATAAAAAAAGGTCATATACAGTGTGTTACTTAAAAATGTGAAACGTGGCCTTCTTTTTAGATTTTTCGATGTTCCACAACTATACAAATAGTGAAAAAGACGTTCTCCTAAATTGAAATTGGTGTCCCAGGTTTTTCAAGGAAGCTCTTTTCTTTTATTGTTTTTATCTGCTAAATCACGAACGCACAGTATAATTTAGAATAATATAACAATATTAATTATATTTTGCACTTGTACTCATGTTTTAAAATTTCAATGCCCTAAAATAATTATTTACAAGATGGTAATAGTAAATAGGCTTATCTAATACCGAGGGTAAGTAACACCCGATAAAGCGCACATCCATGCAACCACGGGTGTTACATTTAAAAAACCGAACCGTTGTCGAACGGATTGCCGAACGCTAAAGAGGGTGTTACTTACCTCCATGCAGCCGGGCCCCTACGGAACCCGGGCCCTGGTAATTTGTACCGGCCGCACCCCCCTATGCACGGCCCTGTAGACAAGATTGTGTTTGGGTTTTCCTGATCTTGAAAATTAGCTTCTTTCTTTTAGTTATGTATGTATGTTTTTTCTATAATCAGCTTGCCTGCCTCTTGCACCTACAAAAGCTGCTTATTGCAGAGGCAACGAAAAAAGCAATATAATTTCATTGCAGAATAACAGTCATAAATTGGATACGTCCTGAAATCTAAGTTGTAATTTACCTCTTTGAACACACTGGCTCTAAGAACTTCGACCAGCATTCCGGCTATTTGCATAGAAATGTTCTTGCAAGACCATACATAATATAATAATGAACCATTTTGCATAGGTACCTAAGTAATCAAAAGTAGAGTTGGATAAATTTATTAGTGTAGGGTAATAAAACCAAATTTTTGAAATTATTTTTCTTTCCTGTGCTTTTAGGAAGGAAATCGCGGTACTTAGCTTTTGCTGCGCTCTACTCAACTCAAATGTTTTTTTTTTTTTAGGAACATGGAAATTTTCTTTCAGTCTCTCCCAGACTTTCACAAAAGAAAATCCAAAAATATAAAAAATAGTCCGGTAAAAATTGCTTGGAACTTGTGAGTAAACACCAAGGATGTAAACATTGCATTCTCTGCCACAAAAAAAAAATTACCCCCCAAACCAATTCAAAATAAATTTCGAATTATATTTTTATTATCTGTGTTTATATCGCCAAGGCCAAAGTTCAACGACGGTCCAACCAAACGAGTGAAAGGTTTTCTTTGTTCTTTGTCTAATACTAAAAAATAAACAAAGACAGACATAGGTCGTAATACGCACATTGAAAGCGAAACACGATGATAACTTCAATAATAATAAACTATATTATGTTTTTCACTAGAGAATTATGGCACCTTCAAATAGCGACGGTCACTAATAAAAACGTTCCTATTTTGACATTATTGACACCTACGCATGCGTATTTGTGACTAAACATAGTGGCGATCAGTAATAAAATAAAGATCATCCTTATTTGTGATTGGATAGTGAAAGGCAATAGTTATTCTACTATTGTTCGAAACATGCGGAAATATAAATCAAATGTCCAAGAATTTTTCAGATTCTAACCTCACATAATTTGTTTATATTTTTTGGTTGTATTTTGTTGATGGATAAAACCAAAAAACATCATTTGCATCCCCCTAGATTGGTAGTTTCTAACTTTTCTTCCATTACAATTGAGTAAACAATGCGACACTGACGCGAAAAAATGATCAAAATAGTGCCAATTGAACATGTTGTGCCATAATTCTTTTTATTCATGAGAAATAGTGACTGTCAGTAATTAAATAAGGCCGATCAGTAATAAAATCAATCACTATTTCGAAAGTGCCATAATTCTCTATTATCCCTTCCAAAATAGTCAAAAAATTAATTACCTAGTAAAAAGATTCCGAAATCAAAACTAGGAAATTTCTTCATAAACAAAAACCTGTTCTATAAACCTATATCTGTCCCAATTCTTTCCTAATAAAATAAAATAGGAAAAATAAGTATGTCAAGGTCAACTTTGAGCATTGTGGTTGGCCAGGCAAAATAATAATGGCAATTTCCATTCGGCAATCAGTGCGAACTGAGTGAGAAAAGTTGCACTGATTCTGCAAATTGAAATCGCTGTAATAATTCAAATACTAAATCTTGGCACCGCCATCTATATATTTTTTTTTAAACTAAAATCTAATTTGAAGGGGGGTTATTGCGGCCTTAAAGGCCCAGCTTTTCAAGATAGATGCAAGTTCGGATATTGGATTATCTTGATCAAACTGCCTCCAAATACTGCTTCTATATTTCACTGTGTTTTTTTGGTTCAACTTTCACTATAGGTACTTTCGTCGATTTCCTCATCTTTCACTTTACCAAACCGATTCATTATGATTTTTAATGGCTTTTGCTTTCGACAAATACACCAAATACTTGTGTTTCTATGGTTACTATTGATTCCCGTCTCTAATTTACAAAACAAACATTAATTTTTCTGTGTCGTCAAAATGTTAAATTGACTCGTATAGGTGATAATTTCACGTTGCCTAGACAACGTTGAATTTCCGCTGTAATTTTTCGATTTGTCACTTCTCTTATGGGAAAATTTATACATGAGAGAAATATTCGCTGTAATTCTCTCTAGTTAAACTAATGGAAAAAAAAAATTTCGCTGTTACTTTCAAAATCGTCACTTGTCTTATGGGATGGGATTTCTAGCACATGAGTGGAATAATCTGATTTATCCCATTTTTTATTTCAAAATGTGTACCCAACCTTCACTTTACAGTGTAAATTGGGCTGGAAATTGACCGTTGGAACCCAAAGATACCAGAGGTGTTTTCTGGCGTCTCAAAGTTTTAAAACATTTTTTAAAACTGGTTTAAAACAGTTTCACAATGACGTCATAACTTCTTTTGCGCGAGAAAATGATTTGAAAACGTAGATTGGATTATATTTCGAAGCGGTTTGAACCAATTTTGTGTGAAATCGTGAGTTCATCGCGAGATATACTATTTCAATACCACAACGCCGTGTGGGAGACTAGGCAAATATTCGTGCGAATAACGAATATTCGCCTATTCGCCGAATACACGTAGTGTCTGGGACCGGCTTCGATTAGGAACGACGGACAATAATTTGATTACTCCGTAGATTCGTTGGACAGATTAGACACTTTAAGTTAGACAAAATACGTTAACGCTAACGTAAGATTTGACAGCTACGCATGCGCAGTTTCTTTCCACCAAAAATAGCGTGTTACGTGTCACGTTATTTAGCGGGTCTTTGCGTGTACCTTATCCGTAGACGTTCATTAAACCGAGAAGGCCCGAAAGCTAGATTGCCGGTGTCGACCTTTGCCGAATGTATTTTAACCCTAAAAAAAAATGGTCCTGTAATTCAAAATAATCAAAATACAAAAAATTATTCCTAATTTGTTCTTTTCACAGCAAAATTTAGAGGTTAGGTCATGATTGTGAGATATAACGTTAACGGTTACGTGAAAATTTAACTTAAACTGATTTGTGTGCACCGACGGTCACTTGACGCTATAGTACAAAATAGGGATTACGTTTAAAGATTACGTTAACGTATTTGGTCTAACTTAAAGTGTCTATTATAGTGCTAATTGCAGATAATTTTTTTTCAGGTATTTTCAGCTTTGTACACAGTAAAATAGACACAAATTATCAGCTTTCTATTCAGTAGATTAGACACAAGCGTTTTCATTTGTAAGCAATTAATATGGCTCGTTTATTCCGCATATTACTTGCCCAGTCCTTTAAAATTAGGACTAATTTTTCTGACGTAGTTGTTAGCTCTAGTGAATAGCTTTTTCCCTCACAAAATTCATAAAACTTTCCAAATCGACGTTTAAGATCTCTTCGTATTGATCGGCGTAAGGTCTTCGATACTTTTATCAATATCAGCCGCTGAACTCTTCCCAAAGCAAGCCATATTTGGTTACAAAATTCGAAATTATTTTTTAAATGAAACTTTTGACGAAGGACCCTGCACTAACCTTATGGAAATTGGGTCCCGGCTATATTTTCTGCTACTTTGGCATATGATAGTTTTTGAGCTTCTGATCAAAAGTTATCATTGCGCAAAAGTGCTACTATCGCAAGTTTTCAATATTGGTCCTTTTCTTTGGTTTTTTGGGTCTTGATCAGAAGCGGTAAACGTCAAAAAGTTTTGACGTATTCTGAAACTTGAGTCTGTTTTAGACCCAATTTCCATAAGATTTGTACGGGGTTGTGTGCGGGGTCCTTTGTTGATTGACAACATAGCAACATAATGATTGTTTTAAACAGGGTCCCTAATAAAATACTGCCAACAGGTATAATGATCCAGAAAATTTTCTTATGAAATATAACTCGTGCAATGAAAATATATCTATAATTTTTGAAAAATTTGCACTCATGCGTATGCACTCGGGCAAGTTTCCCAAAGGCCATTAGCACTTAGAGCCTTTCACTCGTGAAAATTTAAACAAAATCGGCCAGCTAGATTTCGAGTTATGGTCTCACAAAAGTGACCAAAAATTGGGGTGTTCGAGTTCGATTAATGCGTAGAAATTAACCTGACCGTCATTCTACCGCTTGCGCATTCAAAAACGCGTTGGTATTCTGCATACACATTGATGTTTTTGTTCGCGCGTTCATGTATGTGCGTACATGTTTTCAGACATCCACGTCCGTGTGTAACCGCCTTTACACACAAATCCCGGTACCGTTCTTCGTTCATACTTTCTCTCATTAAAATTACCAGTTCAGTCTACCCATTCCGATAAATAACCCCCCCTCCAAACTGTCACGCCACCACCACCAAAAGCCTCTCTTACTTCCATGCATTCTTCTCTATGGGCGGTTACACACGGACGTGGATGTCTTAATACATATACGTGCATACGGCAACGTGCAACCACGAACGTGCATGGCGCGTTTGTACAGACGCTCGCACAAAACTGCAGTCTTGCTATTCTTGCTACAGTATTCCGAGTATGCATACAAAATTGCACATTCATGTGTATGCAAAATATCGTCGCGTTTTCGAATCTGCAATTTTGTATGCACACTCGGAACACCGTAGCAGGAATAGCAAGACTGCAGTTTTGTGCGAGCGTCTGTACAAAAGCGCCATGCACGTTGTTGTTTGCACGTTGATGTATGCACGTATATGTATTAAGACATCCACGTTCGTGTGTAACCGCCCCTACACATTGATGTTTTTGTTTGCACGTTCATGTATGTGCATACATGTTTTCAGACATCTACGTCCGTGTGTAACCGCTTTTAGGCGGTTACACACGGACGTGGATGTCTGAAACCATGTACGCACATACATTAACGCGCGAACAAAAACATCAATGTGTATGCAAAATACCGTCGCGTTTTTGCACATTCAAAAACGCGACGGTATTTTGCATACACATTGATGTTTTTTATACCAACAAAAAGGTTTTATGTGATAGAAATATCAGATAATAATATCTATGTTTGATGAATGCAGAATAGAGTTCTAAGGAAAAAAAAAAAACATTC